>PVKM010005134.1:0-49118 GCA_004027735.1 Carollia perspicillata
TGCTCCTCATGACACTTCCCCTTCTTTCCTGCCTGTTACCCCCCTCCCCACTCCTTTCTGGTTATTGTCAGTTTGTTCTTTAATTTGGGGGAGAATTAAATGTCTAAGTATATCCCCTAGTAAATCTCAGAAATTATTTCTTACTCTTTTTGATCCTGAGAGTAATTTATTGTCTAGAACAAAATTCCTTTGTCCATCTAGAGAACTCCTCAGAGGTACTCAGAATGGACCAGACCCTCAGGAAAGGCTTTGTCCAGCAACAGAATCATGGGAACATTTTGGCTCGTGGAGCTCTGGCCCCTCCCTGCCTCTTGGCTAGCAGTGCTGGAAAGACTCTCCAGGCAAACTAGGTGGCCAAACCCACACAACGCCTTTTCAGACACTGTCATTATTGCTAGAATACAATAATCAGAAGATGGCTTGCCTTTCATGTGAAACTCATAATAAAAGATTTTTATTTAATAAAAGTGTGATTAACACCAGAAAAATAATAGGAGCATGCCATAAAACACATCTGAAATTAAGAAGAATAAAATTAATATTCAGAATGATTTTCCCCAAAGTGAAATTAATATTATTTTTAAAGGTTTTATTTATTTATTTTTAGAGAGAGGGAAAGGGAGGGAGAAAGAGAAGAGGAAGAGAAACATTGATGTCTGGGTGCCTCACCTGTGCACCCCCTTGGGGACCTGGCAACCCAGGCATGTATGTGCCCTGACTGGGAATTGAACCAGTGACCCTTCAGTTCACGGGCCTGCATTCAGTCCACTGAGCCACACCAGCCAGGGCCTGAAATTAATATTCTGTTGCAATTAATATTTCCCAGTTTGGTGTTTATGTTGGTCCCATACTGTTTTTTTTTACCACTGCTATATTTCTGTGTTCTACCTACTAGTAAATATACCTCTCCTTGAGTCTTTTCAAGTTCTTAAAAGATAAGTATCATTTCTAATAGATCATTTTACTTCCCACATCAGCTTCTCCCTTCATACTTCACACATTGTAGTGTACATTAATACTTGTGTACTTGGACTGCTATTCCATAAGCCAAAACATTTTATTGTTAACAACATTAAAAATAAAATAGCCCCACATTAAGTTATTAATAATATTAATTATAACTAAAGCTTTTTACAGTTTAATATTATCCAAACTTTGGCATCCATTAGCCCACTTTCCTAAATTCAACTTACTTCTTAGGAGGCAGCAGGCATAGAACACTGGACCTCGGTGTGGTTCTCAGGTAAGCAACGTCAGCATTACCCAGGTGTAACAAGTCAGAAACGCAAATCCTCAGGGCCCAGCCCAGACCTACAGAAGCAGCTCTGGAGTGAGGTTCAGAAGTGCATCTCAACAAGCCCTGCCTGTGATTCTCTTGTATCCTAAAGTGTTTGGATAAATAACGTAGAGAAAAAAAAATTATGGTGAGAAGACCTGAGTTCTAGTCCCAGTCCATACCTTGTTTTGTGAATTTGTACAAATTATTTAACCTCTTTAAGGATCCATTTTATTCTCTGCAAAATTAAGGATCATAGTGCCTCTTGCATTGGTTTGCTATAAAGACAAGGTAAGAAAACATCTGCTAGGAGTCTGACACACAATAAGACATCAATAAAGGGTAGTCGTTGTCATAGGTGGTTCACTCTGAAAGGTCTGGCTTACAGCCTTCACAATGCCTAATCCACCTCACCTCTCACAGCCCTTCCAGCAGCTGGCATATAGTTCAGACTACATGTCAGACATACATTCAGAAACTGGTGTTCAGAAATAATAGTTACTACAGTTTTCTCATTTGAAAAGTGTTCCAGATACAATGAACTCTTTGCAACTAAAGAAGCTGTTAATGTCTGTTAAGGACTAAGAAAATACTCCTTTTCACAGCATATCAATGACTAGCCCCAATAGACTCTGTATATGGCACAAATTAGGCACTTAACAATAAGCCACTCCCAGGAACATCCAGACAGCGGTAAGTGATGAATAAAATTGAACATTCTAGCCCTGACTGGTGTGGCTCAGTGGATTGAGCACAGGCCTGCAAACCAAAGGGTTGCTGGTTTGATTCCCAGTCAGGGCACATGCCTGGGTTATGGGCCAGGTCCTCAGTGGGGGGCACATGAGACACAACCACACACTGATGTTTCTCTCCCTCTCTCTTTCCCTTCCCTTCTCTCTATAAATAAATTAATTAAATGTTTTAAAAAATAAAATAAAACTGAACCTTCTAGGTAAAGAATACCTGGGTTTTGTCAGCAAGATACATAGGAAAAACTACACTGAATGCTCACCTAATTCGTTCCTCTGTTAGAAAAAAAAAGTCTTGTATACTATACTATATGACTGACAGGAAAAGGGTAAAAAAAATAATTGTTTTGGAAAGGGCTGCTTCCTTGGCAGGCTTACCAGGCTACTATACTGTTACCTAGCTGAACTTCCCCCCAAGGCATTAATTACCTGAAATGACCACCTGGCTGCTGGACGGGCCCACTCGTTCAGCGTCTCTGGTTGCACAGTTCTGTGATGAAAACCCGCACCACCTGTGACAACCACCAGCCGCCAGCAGGAGCAAGGTAATGAGATCAAATCATTCCCCTTTCACTTTAACCGGTCTGGGTGAGACAATGCCTCAGCAAAGATAATATGTCGCTGAATTTCATTTAGACCTCTGTTTTCATCAATAACATAAATGTTTAAATCTAAAGCCATTTGCAGGGGCAGAAATAATGAAACACTGATTTCTTAGCTTCGAGATAATGCTAGGTTCTTACCAGTGCATACATCTCTAATAAAACAAGAAAAATTAAAATGGTGAATGTTGTCTACTGCCCATTTAAAAGATATATTCCAGTCAATGTTCCCAGTGATCTTATATATATAAGCTTAACTCTCTTGTATGTTAATAACATTTGTCTTTGTGTTTTTGAATAATATCGCAATTATGTTAAGTCTGAATCATAAGTTTGCATTGGCTAGGCACAAGATACTGTCTGCATGTCTGCATTAAATGACTTTTTAAAGAGTTTCTACTGAGCAATGGTGTTCAATATATTCGGAGATGTGAATGCCACATGTATCAAAGAGCTAGCTATTAAAATATACTTCCTTAATTAAAAGGAATTAAATTATCTTTAAAGAAGCCGCTTGACTTGATCAGATAAACACATTACAATGATATGAGGAGGAGCAGGGCTCACTGCAGGTGGGAAAAAGACTGGAGTGGAGATCTGTTCAAGTTGCCAGGTTTCTTCCTCTTCTAGGTTGACCGCAGTATGAACGTCTCATCTTCATGTTGATCCTGGCCTTTTCACTCAAGGTCCATATTTGCCGTTGGCATTTTTGACTTCACAACATCCCAGGTTTCTCCATTCTTTGCACATCAACATTCCGCATCACAGACTGTAAATATTTTAAACATGAGGTATTTATACTATGTATTTTAACAGCTATGCAAAATAACATTACACATATGCCAAGGGAAATACAAAAGAAAGCCTAAATAAAGAGAACCCATACTGAAAGCAAGTAAAAAATCAATGCACTTTATAGTCTAACATGTCATAATTCCATGAAATTTCCCTTAAAAATACGGAGCATTTGCCATCACAATATTTGTTAAATATAAGTGATGAATGATTTTGCTCTCATTAGACTACTTAGTGGACTGCCAGCACATGCACTATCCCTGTGCTTATAGGAGGAATGGCCATACAGGATTATAAAGCATCTAATGTAAGCCTCATTGTTTTGTGGGCTAATTTATTTCTGTATTATTAACTACCTACCAAACTGGATAATAAAACAGACATTTTGTCTGGTCAGGTGGTTCAGTTGGTTGGAGTATTGTCCCATGCACCAAAAGGTTGTGGGTTTGATCCTGGTCAGGCCACATACCTAGGTTGTGGGTTCCATGCCTGGTTGGGGCATGTATAGGAGGCAACCAAGCCCATCAATGCTTCTGTTTCTCTCTCTTCCTTTCTCTCTCTCTAAAATCAATACACATATCTTTGGCTGAGGATTAAAAAAATAGGAATATAATCAGACAGATGTTATCAGTACAACATAACTAACTAAACACTATTTTGAACAATTAGAGAAGGTGGTAAAATTTAATAGCTACTATTTTCATTATTAAAACGATCTTTTTATAAAATCAAGGGGAGTTTTATCTCAGTGTTCTTCAATGAACCAACTCACCATGGGCATGAAGTAAATCCTATAATAATAATTAAATTTTAATATATATTCAACAAATTACTTGTTCTGTTAGGAAGGAATATATATATCTATTGTTAAAGACTTGGAAAACAAAATAAATCATAAAGAATAAGAAGAACCCATAATTCTACCTCCTAAAAATAATGTCTAACCCATTGGATATTAAGCTCATTCTTGCATATCATTTCCATAGTTTTTAAAAAATGAACATCACTGTGGACAGCAGGTCCAAGAAAATGGCATTGGTCCAATTAAGATAGCATAAAGTGTATAAAACAAAGTAAAGTCATTTATGTCAACTAAAATGGCTGCAAGTCAGCCATGACACTTTGGTTCAAGAGGAAAATTACCTAAGTCACAGTTAACACATCAGGCAATGAGACATATCTGCCTATATGGTCAGAGCAGAAATGTCTGACAAGGCAACATACTTAAGATATCTGCACACATTGTCAGAGTAGCCATGTCTGAAAAAAGGCACCACCCGTAGTTAGGCTCCTAGGAGATTCCATACTTGCCAGCAGGGGTGTCAAGTAGAACAGCCATGTACCACCCATAAGCTCCTGTGTAAATTCCACATCTAGCATCAGGGGTGCCAAGACATTTATTGAAATGACCCAGAATGGTGGAGTATACCGCTTTCAAGGTATAACTGGGGCAGGCTCCAGACCACTGCTGATACAGCCAAGCTCCACACACAGAGTGCTGCTCCTGCCACGCTGATCTCCCTTTGGCATCAGCCACCAGAGTCTCTGCTGGACTGAGGACTTCATCTGCCCTGCTGCCCACCTGGCTCCTGAGGTCCTTCCTTGCAAGGATGACTCTCTTGTCCACTATGTTGTCTCCTAGACCTGCACACTGAGACTCTGAGACTTGGGTTTGTTATCCCCCATTGATTGCTATGTGTGTGTTATAATTCTCTTAGATGGTTACAGTGTCAGTAAAATATTAATGTATGTTGATATTCTGCTTTGAATGAACCTGCATTCAATAAAAGCTGAGTGAATAGCACAGTCACTGTGTGTGACTCTTGTCTATTCCTTGGTGCCAGGCTGCTCAGCAGGCAGCTAGCCAAGCAGTTGCCCGGCTGACTTATAGGAAAGACTGCATCACAGACAGACACTTGTGAGAATCACACTTCTTCTGGGGAGCTTCTCTGTCTCCTGCACCCCAACTAGACTAGCTTCCTCTTGCAGGATATCCATATTCCCTCACTTATTTACTCCATCACACTCTAAACATCTATTTAAAATGTGTCCACCCTTCTCAACTAAAAATTCTAAATGAGAGAGTTCATAACTAATTCCTCTTTGTAGCTAGCACCAAGTGTGCTGAATCTACAAACATTAAACCCAGGATTATGAACAGAACAAATGTATAAATGAGTTCAACTATAATTCTATATCCAATGTTGTCACCTAACATTATATCATAAGAATTGTCCATCCCATGTCATTAAATTCCTTCAGAAATTCCTTTTTAGGTATAATAATTTATTATATGGCTATTTGGCAATTTCTTTAACCTTTTTTATTAGATAATCATCCCCCTTTTTTGTTATTGTACAAAGCACACATAAAAAAAGTCAGTATAGCAGAGAAGTTACAATTATTAATCTTACTATTAAAAGTAGGGGAGAGGGCCCTGGCCCAGTGGTTCAGTTTGTTGGAGCATCATCCTGTATACCAAAAGGTTGCAGGTCTGATCTCCTTCTCTGCCATTGATGTTTCTCTCTCTCCTTTCCTCTCTCTCTAAAATTAATAAACATATCCTCAGATGAGGATTAAAAATGGGGGAGGGTGGGTGGGATTAAATATAGAAGGTGTGTTAGATAATATTTTTGAATTAATATTAAATGTCCTATCTGCAATAATGACATGTACTTAAGCAGGAGAATGTTCTCATTCTTTGTGGTACATAAATATTTTGGGGTAAATATATATTTATATAGAAAAAGAATGAATGAAGCAAAAATTTCACAATTGGTAAATCTGATTGAATAGGTGAAGGGTTCATTGTACTCAGCTATCAACTTTTCTATAGACTTAAAATTTTCAAAATGGAAAGAAAACTAGGGATGCCAACTTCTATATACCTTGGTTTTAGTCTGTTTCACCAATTATTAGCTGTGTAATCATTAGTTAATTAACTTCACTGAGCCTGTTTTATTACCAATGAGACAGAGGCAATAATAGTAAACATCTTATAGAATTGTTCTGAGAACAATTATATAGGTTAATAATTTAAAACATTTATGAGTTTCAATTGTATAAGTGCTTTTTCATGGTCAGCTATTATTAATATTATTATACATAAATGTCTACATTTTGCATTATTTAGACTACTATAATTTTTTCCTTAGGTTAAAATCCTAAAAGTATAGTTACTGAATAAAGAACATGGGCATGTAGGGGGCTTCTGACTGATAGTAACAAATTGCTTTCTAAATGGGTTGGATCAGTTTACATTCAATCAGCAGTCTTTCTAGTACTGGGAGTTTTTTTGAAAATTAAGAATAGTAAATAATTACCTTGCATTAATTGATTGTTATCAATTATGTCTTCATTGTAATCAGTGTCAAATAAATACCTTTAAAACTTACTGCTATCCCCAGTGGATTGAGCACAGGCCTGCGAACCAAAGCATTGCCAGTTGGATTCCCAGTCAGGGCACAGGCCTGGGTTGCAGGCCAGGCCCCCAGTATAGGGTGTGCTAGAGGCAACCATACATTGATGTTTCACTCCCCCTTTTTCTCCCTCCCTTCCCTAGCTCTCTAAAATAAATAAATAAAATCTTTAAAAAAAAAAAACTTACTGCTATCACTAAAACTGAAAACCAATGCTGACATTCATTGAACTTGCTAAGAAAATAACAGTAGAATGAGAATTATTGTCAATTCTTAAATAACCCAAGTAAAACAGGTTCTGGGTGTTGTAGATTGCATATTTTTCCTTGATTTTTCCCATTTCTAATTATTCTGATTTTAAACATGTATTATTTATTATAGTCGTTAGTAAAATATAAAGAAACTTATTTTTCTCAAAGCAATGTTTTAAAGTTTAAAACAGGAGGCAGCTTGAAAAGAGTGACCACAGCGAGTGTTGGTGGAGGTGAAGTTGCTGCTTATTAACATTCCCACTGATTGTAATTAAATTGTAAATCTAGAGAAAGTCTATTCCTCAGACTGTTTGCAAGTTATGGTATCTCACACTAACCTACCTTATGTTAATCACAAATCCTTATTCCTGGCCACATATTTCATATACTCGCTGTGCACACAGCGGGCTTAGTCACTTAGACAGTGTTTCTCATGTGTAGGAGACAATGAGAAATGAACAGTGCATTTAAAGAAAAAAGAAGACTCTAGAAAAATTTGTTATCAAAGTATTTCAGATAATTACACTTTTACAATATGACAAGTGGTTTCATCTGAAATTCAAAGTGCTAGCTAGAGCATAAAGGATTCACATTTTCAAGGCAAAAAACTCTGAAAAAACTATCTAAATTTTTGACATATTTACAAGAGTTCCATTTCAGTTCAGATATCATTGCTTTACAAAAAAAATTGTCCATAATTTTGATTCTCAAGGGGTAAATGTTGGAGTAAAATTAGTCAATAAGTAAAAGTCCTTAACTTAATTAGCTCTCATCAGTTTCAGAGACAATTCAGGAAAACTGTTGAACTACCTCAACTGGTTCAAGTAAAAGAATCCTGATGTAAACCCTCCCTGGGAGCCTAACTTCTATTCCCAGTCCAACACAGCAATTCTCTTTAGGTGAACAATGTTCTCTGTATTTTTGACACAGTGACCTACACCAACCAGCACGGCATTTCTAAACTGAGACTGCAGACATCCCCATTTCCCAGGGCATCTTTCACTTGAAGGCAATGAAAATTATCTCCACAAATCATTTCCTTGGGGTCATCAGGTCTATTTTTCTCATTCTTTCACTGATACTTTGAGTGTATCAGACCTTTCTGCCATTTATTCCTGAGATATATTCTAAGGTTCTTTGTATCAATACATGTGTGCATGCAGCTGGGCTACACCCTTAACTTCTAACCAATAGCTTCCTTCTTCTAAAATGGTATCTGAGTCCTCTAAAAGGAGAATCTTCAAACAGAGATAAGACCCAGAGAAAATATGTATTAATTTTAGGGTTCAAAACTGGCCCTGTAAGCACAAGGCCATTTTAAGATCCTCACTGATTCTAAGGTTTTTATGTATGGAGACACCACTCAAACTAAAACAAATTCATTAAAGTAGATCTTCTTGCCATACTAAATATAATTTTTGCTATAAAAAGTATTTGAGAGATTTTTTTATAGTTTTGCTTTTGAAATTATTTGGCCATGAGTAACTTTCTTAAGCTTGGCTATAATTTTTATGGCAAGCAATATAGATGATAGTTGGGAATATTTGTGAAGTGAGAAATATGTAATCTGCCAAAAGTTATGAAAAACAATGCCATAAGCCATGAATTCAAAATTGGTAATCTTTCAGTATATAAAATTGAGATCACACTCACATGCACATGGACATGCATCAATACATACAAAGTACATTAAACACCAGTTCAGACTGTCAGCCTCAACTGTCGCTTTTTCCAGTGATGGCTCGTCAGAGGGGAAAGCCTCATGGAAGGACGCTGGGGCTTAATTTGACAGTGTATTTTCACCTCATCTCCACACCTGTATCTCTCACACCCCACCTTGAGGCTTCCCCAAGAGACACTGTCCAACACTCCTCATATTCAACCCAGAAATTTGGGGGAATTAAGGTTTTGGGGATAAAATTTTTATCAACTGAAGGTGGGGGCTGTTAGGTAAATTCTCTCTTCCTTTCTCCCTTTTGGGAAAACTCAGGCTATAATGTTATCTACATGTAAAGTTTCTGGAAGAAATACCATATTTTTCCAGGAATAATTGTGCACTCACATTTTTGGTCCAAACTTTCAGTAAAAAAGTCTTTCATTTTAATTTTTTAATTCACCTTTTATTTATTTATATTTAGATATTTGTTTTTTATTATAAAGGAATTTTAGCATATATTCTAGGGTATTATTTTGCATATGGATATTGTTATTGATTTATAGAGTTCCACTTTTAATGAATAAGCATAAATAAAGAATTAAAAACATTTATATAGATAATAGAACATTTTAACAGTGATTATATTATCCCTAAGAGAAAGTTATCTAATAAAGAGGCTATTTGATTGGGACTTCCAGGCCAGGATGGAAGCATATCTATATATGCTTTGCCTCCTCACACAACCAAAAGAAGGACAACAACAAATTTAAAAACCAAAAACAACCAGAACCACCATAAAATTGAACTCTATGGAAGTCCAACAACCAAGGAGTTAAAGAAGAAACATTCACCCAGATTTGTAGGAGGGGTGGAGATGGGAAGCCAAGGCAGAGAGGACTCACAGCAAGGCAGCAGCTGGAAGACTTGCATGTAGACAAACCAGAAGAACAACTGGGGAGTGAGACAGACTGCTCAACCCAGGGTTCCAGTGCAGGGAAATAAAGCCTCAAAACCTCTGGCTATAAAACCTGTGGGGGTTGTGGTGGTGAGAGAAACTCCAAGCCTCAAAGGAGAGTTCCTTGGAGAAATCCACAGGATCCTAGAACGTACAAAAGCTCACCTACCTGGGAATCAGCACCAGAATGGCCCAATTTGATTGTAGGTAGGGGGAAGTGACTGAAAGCCTGCCAAGAGCTGAGCAAGCAGCACTGTTCCCTCCCTCCCCAAATATAGCACCACAATACAGCGACATGGGTTGCCCTGCCCTTATGAATACCTATAGCTCAGCCCCCTACAATGTAACAGGCACAACAACACACACAAAAAAATATGGCCCAATAAACAAACAGATCAAAGCTCCAAAAGAGAACTAAGCAATGAAGAGACAGTCAACCTATCAGATGCAGAGTTCAAAACACTGGTAATTAGGATGCTCACAGAAATGGTTGAGTATGGTTGCAAAATAGAGAATGAAGTGAAGTCTATACAAAATGAAATGAAGGAAAATGTACAGGGAACCAACAGTGATGGGAAGGAAACTGGGACTCAAATCAATTATTTGAACCAGAAGGAAGAAATAAACATTCAACCAGAACAGAATGAAGAAACAAGAATTCAAAAAAATGAGGAGATGCTTAGGAACCTCCAGGACAACTTTAGACATTCCAACATCTGAATCATAGGGGTGCCAGAATTAGAAGAGGAAGAGCAAGAAATTGGAAACTTATATAGAAAAAATAATGAAGGAGAACTTCCCCAGTCTGGCAAGGGAAACAGACTTCCAGGAAGTCCAGGAAGCTCAAAGAATCCTAAAGAAGTTGGACCTAAGGAAGTTCACACTAAGGCACATCACAATTACATTACCCAAGATTAAAGATAAGAAGAGAATCTTAAAAGCAGCAAGAGAAAAGGAGTCAGTAACCTACAAAGGAGTTTCCATAAGGCTGTCAGCTGTTTTCTAAAAAGAGACCTTATAGGCAAGAGGGGGCTGGAAAGAAGTATTTGAAGTCATGAAAAGCAAGGACCTACATCCAAGATTACTCTATCCAGCAAAGCTATCATTTAGAATAGAAGGGCAGATAAAGTGCTTTCCAGGTAAGGTCAAGTTCAAGGAGTTCGTCATCACTCAGTCCTTATTATACAAAATGTTGAAGGGATTATCTAATAATAAGAAGAAGAACAAAACTATGAACAGTAAAAAGAAAATAAACTCACAACTATCAGCAACTAAACCAAAACTAAAACAAAAAACTAAGCAAACAACTAAAACAGGAACAGAGTCACAGAAACGGAGATCACATGGAGGGTTATCAGTGTGGAGGAAGAGGAAGGAGAATGGGGGAAAAGGTACAGGGAATAAGCAGCATAAATGGTAAGTACAAAATACACAAGGGGAGGTTAAGAACAGTATAGTAAATGTAGAAGCCAAAGAACTTATATATATGACCCATGGACATGATCTAAGGTGGGGGAATGGTGATGGGAGGTGGGATGCAGGGTGAAGGGGAATAAAGGGGAGAAAAAAATGGGACAACTGTAATAGCATAATCAATATTTTTTGTAAAGAGGCTGTTTGATTAAGGAAAGTTTGATGAAGAAGAATTTCTTACAGTGAATGAAGATAAAAACAGAAGAATTTGCCATTGGAGGCAAATTGCATAATGGTAGTATTTTACACCTTCTAATCCCAAAACTAAGCCCACAGACATCCAACTATAAAGGCAGCATTTGAATATCAAGTTAGTTGTATTCAGGCTTTATAATCAGGTGAAAAACTTCTCAAGGACTGCCTATTCAGCAGCCTGATTGAGACCCCAAAACTAAGTAGATCTAGACTTCTCAATTCCAGAGAGAAGATGTAAATTATTTCAGAAGTGGAATACTATGGTAATAATGGCTTATTTATTATGATGTGCTTTGTTATTTACAATGCAATTTAATCATTATCTCAATTGGTATTTAAAATACTTCTCAAACATTTCAATGTTATTGTCCTCATACCTTTATACCATTTTACAAACTAGGAAACTGAAGCAAAAAAAAAACCCCACTTTTATGTAGATACAGAATTAGTACTATCCATGTGTAATGCACATCCCTATTTTTCCCTAAAAAATTTGGGCAAAATATTGTGCATTATATATGGCAAAATACAGTATTTAAGAAACAAGGCTGGTTAACAAGAAAACGATGGTGATGTCCTTTCATTCTTATCCCCTTTTGTGCCTTTTGGGAAAAGGTAATGTGTTTATAGTATAATTACATTAAAAATGATTTTTAAGATATTTAAAAGACTAATAATTTTTTGAAGGCAGGGTAAATCAGAAGAATTCTGAAGAGCTCAGGCTGTCCAGTCTGTAGCAGCTCTGACGGACATCCCTAGCAACTCATTTTGAGGAGAAATTGGAGGCGAAACCATAGAGTTGTAAAAATCGAAGAATCTATAAAATTGATGCAGTTTGAACATTGTTGATTTGTGATGAAATCTGACAAAAACTTCTTTTTACATTAAACACGAGTATTTAAACTGTATAGCATACCCCAAGATTAAAACTTCTTTAATGATCCTGAGATTTGGCAAGTGAAAAAGATAAAATTGGTACCGATGTCCAAGAACAAGTTGTTCTTACATCCTGTTCTCACTCAAAAATGAGCTGCGAGCATTGACTCAGTAACATGAACTATATTAAGGCTGAGCACAGCAGTACAAATGAAAAAGCAGAATTTATGTTTTTATTTATTCTCCTTTCTTTAAAAATTGTTGTTCAATTACAGTCATCTCCATTTTCCTGCCCCACCCTCCTTCCCTGCTTTGGCTTTGTCCACGTGACCTTTATACATGCTCCTTGACAACCTTTCCCCTGCAGGGGGGACAGTCATTTAAAACAAAGCAGATCAACCCAAAATTTGGTGCAATTTGATACGGTAGGAGGTTACAGAACTTTTAGTTGAATGGATTAAAAGATATATAACTGAGCCTTTTTATGGGAATCAGAATTATCCAGAAATAGAAAAAGGACTAAGAACTGAACCAAAGTTAATTATAGTCATTTTCTGCATCTTTCAGCTAAAGATATTAAACCAACTTTATTTGGTATGAGGTGGGAGGGAAATGGTAATTGCATATCGTTTATTTATTTTCCTCAGTCAGCCTCTCACTTCAGCAAATTTAAATTTAAATTTTCCAGTGTCCTTAAATGTGTCAGAGATGCAGAGGTATGACCATTCCATTAAAATGATATTAAAGGGAAAGTTCTCCTAACTTCAAAATTGGCCCATAAACCAGTGCTTCCCATAATTCCTATTAATAAGACAAAGAAGTAATATCTCTCAGCACACACTGCAAGAAACACTGCCAAAACCATCTGTAACTTTGAAACATAATGACCTTCTCTGTCATGTCCACGTCTATATCTCCAGAAGCAAGAGCTTAGGCACTTAAATGTTTGTGTATTGACTATGTGACTGGTTCTAAATCAGGGGATGAATGAAAAAGCAAATAAATGGGTGGCTGAGTGAATTAGTACTAGACGAGTAACTGAATAACCAAATAAATGAAAGGATGAATAAATAAATAAATGCACAAATTAGTGAGTAATGAATTAACAGGTGAATTAAAAAACTGAAACACAATAAAAATTACCATAATTACACAAGCTGAAAGAAATGTACCACTTTTCATCCTTTATTTCAATGGCCTTCAGTCCTGCCTGCACACTGGAATCACCTGTGAAGCTTTAAATAAAAACACATTGGCAATGACATCTGGTTTCACTGGTCCAGAGCAAGACCCCAGTATGAGTATTTTGTCATTCTATTGTGTAGCCAAGATTGAGAATAACAGCTAGCCCCCTCTTTTAATCACAGAACTCTGCATCTTTTATACTTTATCTTTTTCTCTAAAATCCCTGAGTATGAATCTCCATTCTCTTCCCCCCCTGCCTCATTCCTGAGGCCTTGGTAGACAAATGGGGGCCATGAAAACTAATGTATTTTTAAAAACTAGTTAAGCTTTTGTGTTCTTCAGATGAATGGGGAGAGGATCTTCAGATAAGAGGGTCAAAAATAAAAAATGATATAACAAATGTAGAAGATTACAAATTTATATTAACAATCTTTCATAGACATCTTCCTGTAGGTCAAATATGAAAACTACTCAGATAGGATAAAAACAATCTTGTTAACCACTGCATTTGAATCTGCTACAATAAATGAAAAAGTGACATAATGACTTCATCAATTAATCATATGATTTAGCCTTACAATATGACTGAAGTATATATGCTGGGAAATAATGTTATTGTTCATAAATAACACTCAAAGAAGTTAAATGACAGTAAGTGGCACATATTGGGAGCTATAAAGCTATGGGTTCAAATTCTGACTCTGCTCTTTATCAGTTACCGTACCTGAAGAATGTTACATAACCTCTCTAAATCCTAGGTCCCTTATTTGTGAAATGGGTTAATAATAACTACTTCACTGGATAGCTGAAGTAATAAATTTGATGAAATGTATAAAATTAATTGCCTGACAGAGAATAAGTGCTAGGTTAATAAAATTTAAAATAAAAGATAACACAGATAATAAATGACAGGGAATTTAAACTCTACCTTTTCTCCATTTCACTACATACCTTGTTGCAAAATATTTTCTACATATTCTTACAGCAGTACACTTACTAATTTTGTGTCATAGATAATATTCCCTGTATCAGTGCTAATTCTTTTAGTTGTATAGAAAACCCAGTTTGAACTAGCCTGGGGTAGAAAAAGTGGAATAGTACAAGGGTATGTCTGACAACAGCCCTGCTAGAAACAGATAAAACAACATCATCCACATCTGATTTTATTCATTGCAAAGGGCTCTGTCCTCAAGGCTGCAAAATGCCTGCCAGAGTTTATGGGGAAATCCCATCCAACTCAGCTAAAAGAAGAAAAGAGTCATTATACAGAACCTCTTATTCTAGGAATTCTTTGTTAGGATCTCCCCTGATTGGACATTACCTGCCCATTCCTGAACAAATCAATGTAGACAGAGCAGTAGGGCACCCTGATTGGCCTGGATCTGTTTCACGTGCATCTGTAGCCCTTGTGGACAGGGTCCACCTATATGACATCAGTGAAGAGTGAAGAGGATGTGAATTTTAAAATCAGAATGCTGATTCTTTGAATCCGAATGCATCTTATTGTATATAATAAGGAATAGGTGCAAATATCTCCCATGTCTATATTTTACAAAAGAAGAAACCGTGTACTGTCTAATAAATCTTTGCCTACCTTGCTTTGCAAAGTTATTATCATGTTTTCTTTAGAACTCTTATAGTTTTGGCTTTTATTTTTATGATAACATGGAAGTCCATTACTGTATTACATAGTTCAAAGCTGCTAAGCTACTAGATCTTAAATGTTCTCATTATAAAAAAAGAAATGATAATTATATGATACAATACAGGTATTGGCCAGTGCAACAGTGGGAATCATGTTGCAATATATAAATGTATCAAATCAATATGTTGTATGCCTTAATCTTACGCACTGTTACATGACAGGTACATCTCAATTTAAAAATTGTAAAAAAAAATGGTAGAACTATTACTTATAGCAGGTTTTTCTGGTTTTACTGTGTCCCTGAGCATCGCAAACTTGCCGACTCAGGACTGAGAAGTAGATACCATAGGGAGGATGCTAGAAAAAAATTGTGAGGCATTTGGGGGGAAATTTCTGTCTCATGAGACACGGGAGCAAACTAGTAAGAATAGGACTTCCAAACCTGTGTTTTGTCACCTGTTTTTATTTCTTTCATTCTCCAATCTTTTCTTTCCTTTTTAAATTATTAGATTACCTAAAATATTTTTGAAAATCATAGGCTATCTTAGTTGTATGGAAAATATGAAGGGGAGTGGTTTTGTCCACATTTAACTGAAAGGAAGCTTTAGAAGGAAAAATTGATCCCAGGGGTCAGTGCAGAAATAGCAGTGGACTGTATTCCCCAAGAGAGTCCTTGCAAGAACACAAACCTCAGAGATTCTAGGCTTGGTTTTAATAAGGAATGTTTTATCAATTATCAAAAATAGATTATCAATAACATTGATAATTTGATCAATTATCAATGTTTTATCAATTTAATAGGAATGTTTTATCAATTATTATCATAGAATATTGAAGATTAATTCAAAATGTCAGCATTTAATTTTATGCTGGGAGAAATAGGATAATTCCATGGAAACTGCTTCAACATAAGGCAAAAATTATGTAAAATATTCTCCCCAAACAATATAGTTTTTTATTGAAGATTTTTTTTACACTTAAAATCAATAGGCAGGAAGTCACAGAGATTTAAATATTTCTCATTTCTGCTTACCCACCAGGAACTTTAAAAATACAAATGTAATATGTTACAAAAGCTCTGCAGGTGTTGGAGAATAAAGATTGGCATCTCTTCAATAACCAAGCACTTTGGAAACATAAAGTATCCTGAATAAATTCTAATTTCCATCTCTGCAGTGTAAAACTATAGGATCCTAAAAAGAGCACAACACTAATGCTGAATTTCTGAGGTGTTCTCTGACTTGCTAAATATAACTATTTTCCCTAACCAAGAGTTTTGAATTTTTCATTCTGTCTCTGAGGTAACCTTAGAAGTGAGAGAAAGAAAACTATATTTAGGGAGAAGAAACATAGAAGTTTACGTTTATTTATAACCTATCCTGCTAAAAGAAGAATTTCTCTTTTTATTATTTATGAAGATTTTTAGAGTGCATTCAATTAATTTTGACAAATGCAAGCAGCCATGTAACCCACGTGCCTATATAGGGTATTTATGTCACACCAGAACTTTTATTCTGAAAAAATCACCAAGTCAGTCCCCACCATACCACTTACCCCTCATGACCTCTGCAGCTCCATCAGGATAATGAGTTTGTTCCATTGTATTGCTGAGTAGTATCTCATGTTTCTTCGTTCTCCTGCTGGTGCCTATTTGGCTTGTTTCCAATTTGGGGATTTTATGAATAAAACTGTTGTGAACATTCTTGTACAAGTGTTAGTGAACATATATTTTTATTTCCATTGGATAAATAATGAGAAGTGGGAGTGCTAGGTTCTGCAGAGGCAGGGAAAGAGTTTAAATTTGTAAGAAATTTCCAAGCAGGTTTTACCATTTAACATTCCAGTATGAAAGTTACAATTGCTCCATGGCTTAAAAAATACTTGGTATTGTCAGTCTTTTCAGTTTTATACCACTCTCTATGCTCTGTCATTTGCACATTCCTGATAATTAATAATAGTGAACATTTTTATGTGTTTATTGGCCATATATATATCATCCTTTATGAAGTGTCTATTCAAATGTTTGCCTGTTTGGGGGGTTGTTTTTCTTCTTATTACTGAATTTCATTAGTATTTTATATAATTTAGGTACAGGTTCTTAGTCAGGTATAAAAATGCAGGTATGTGTCTTGCTTATTCATTTTCTGAAAGATTTAAATTTTTATAAAGTCCAATTTTTAATCCTTGGAGTTTATTTAGACAAATCTTAGTTAATGTTTAATGCATGCTCACAAAGGATGTATATCCTGCTGCGTGTGGGTTTAGTGCTTTGTGAATGTCAATGAAGCCAACTGATTGATAGAGATTTCAAGTCTTCTCTAGCCTTTCTTCATTTTCTTATTTGATTACTTATTAAAAGAAGTCTTTAAAATATACTTATGGATTTGTCTGTTTCTCTCTTTAGTTCTGAAAATTATTGATTAATGATTTGAACCATGTTATTTATTATTCCATTTTATATCCACTATTGTCTTTTAATTTTTATCCTATAGAAATTTTATTGAGGTTAAAATATGCATCCCTAACTTTTTTGAGTTAGTATGATGCTAATTTCCATATGATATAAGGACCACCTAATAACATACCAACATTTATGCTGTTTCCTTCCTTAAGCTATTGCTGTCATGAATTTTGCTTCTACATACTTTACAAATGCACCAAAATAATATTTTGTCATTATTTTTTTTGAACTGTCCCTTGTCTTTTAAAGATATCTGAAAATAAAAAATATTTTATTTTGGCTCATTTCTAGGCCAAAATTTCTGGTTGTTTCTTCAAGCAGTCCTGAATTTCTACCTGGTACCATTTTCCTTGAGCCTAAAGAACACCCTTTAATATCACTTATAGTACAGATCTGCTGAAAATGCATTCTCTCAGCTTTGTCAACCTGAAAGTTTGGCCTATATTTCACAAGGCTATTTCCACCAGATATAGACTTGTAGACCAATAGCAATTTTTTTCATGCAGTTTTAAAGATGTTATTCCATTACCTTATGGTTGATAGAACCTTATAAGAAGTCGGTGAAAATTCTTATCATTATTCTAGTTGCTTTTAAGACTTTTTTAACCCTTAGTTTTCAGCAATTGCAGTATGATGTGCTTAGATGTGGTTGTGTTTATTTTGCTTGAGATTCTTTGAGTTCTGAGATACAGATGTGTTTTTGCACTAAATTTGCATACTATTCAGACACTTTGTCTTCAAATAATTTATGCCCCAGTCTCAACTTCCTCTTCTTCTGGAACTCCTAAAACAAAGACTTCCAATCCATGAACACAATATGTTCCAAGTCTTAAAATCATAACTGTTTGGCTCTGTCCAATGCAGGTGCAACTGATAAATTTTATGAGTTTGGACAGGTATTCTATTGTATCTCTGATACTGGCTTCAGGACATAACAAATAGGAGTGTCAGGTTTTTTTTTAAAAAAATTATCTTCAACCAATGATATTTTTTCATTGTTTTTAGAGAGAGAGGAAGGGAGGAAGAGAGAGAGAGAGAAGGAGAGAAAGATAGAGAGAGGGAGAAAGGGAAACATTAATGTGGGAGAGAAAAAGTGATTGGTTGCCTTCCTCAGTTGTCTTCCTCTGCATGCCCCGAGAGGGGATCAGACCCAGAACTTTGGTATATTCACTGACCAGAATGAACCCACCACCTTTGGCCCCAATGGGACAATTGTTCCAAGCAAGTGAGCCACCTGGTCAAGGCAGGAGTGTCAGTATTTTTTTTTTTTTTGAAGACTCAATAACTTTTAGTCTTTCTCCCATTTGGGGGGTGGGGGGGTGGGGCACGACTTTGTTTTTTCTTAACTCTTTCCTTTAGTATGAATTACTGGACATTTAGAAAAATCCACCCTCAGGTGCAATGGACAAAGCTTCATACATATTGAATGTTAAAAGTTTTAATGATTAAAAAAATCTCTTCTTCCCTTTCTTTGCTACATTTCATTATTTCATATGCCTACTTCTGCCCGTTTGGAAGTCTCCCAATTTCTGGCTTCCTTTTTAGATGATTTCTTCCATTTTACCCATAAGACAACATTGACAATAGATAACTTGTTTATCACTATTTTTTCCCTCTTTCTCTATTGCTGTGTGACAATAGTTCTGTGATTTTACATTCATCTGGGAGCCAGAACTTGGGAAGCCTGACTATTCCAGAACATAGCTGAATATTCAGATTAAAGAATATAGCCTCTATTCTGTCAAAGCAAAACCTTCCCAAAACTGAAACCCTTTACTCCTCAGGACGCCAAATGATTTATATTATTAACTACATGATATGAAAAGCTAAAAATAGCTTATTATAAAAGTTACCTGATCAGAGAAATTAGACATAGGAAATTCAAATGAAGAAAGAGGTGGTTCTATTAAGACCAACTTATGTTTGTGAGAGAAGTGATATTTAATAGCAAGGGAAGAGATAGAGCAACTACAAAAAAGAATTATACATGCTCAGCGATGTAGAACCATTAATGACAGCGAAACCAAAAGGTCAAATTAAATTCCATGGAAACCATTTAGGAAAGCAGAGAAGTATGTAATACATTTTAGAACGATTTCCATCAAAATATTTGTTAGTGTTTATTTGCTATTTAGTTTTTAAGCTTAAAAGATAAATTTAAGTTTTATCAAGAACTCGTCAGGACTGAACGCTGTTAGAGTCAGGGGGCCTTGCTGTATCACGGAAAATAAAAATAGGCCCTGTGCTTTCTCAGTTTATCAGCAGCATTGCTCCCTGATTATTTTTGTCTTGTTTTCCAAATGAGATATTGAATAACTACCTCGTCTCTCACCCACACAAACTTTAATATATCTAGTTCTTTTCCCTGTTTGTGTCTAAAAATGTCTATTTGCAGTAACATTTGCATGAAATATGTAGTACAAAAATAAAAGTAAGTTATTTTGTTTCTGTACACATCTGTTTAGATGATAAGACTAATGATGAGAATAATTGGAAATGTATCCCTGAACTCTGTAAAATATTCAGTCTATTTTAGTATATTTTCAGTCTTAAAGTTTGTTTTCTTACAAAATAATGTTTTAAAATATTGAATATTAAATAGAAGAAAGAGTATCCATAATTTTAAATAATACAATTTTGATTTTTGGATATATCTTTTCTGTTTTTCATCTGTGCATATTTGCCATGATTCTAGTAACGTTGCATTTAAAATTTATTTTGCTTTTTATCTAATATTATATGCTAATAAATATTGCTTCCATATTTTATAAGAGTTTTATCTCTTAGTAAAATACACATAACATAAAATTCACTATATTAGCCATTTTAAAGTATACAATTCTTCAGATTTCTTAAATGTGCATCTATAAAACTTAATAATTAGTCACCCAGTAAATGTAATGTCATTTACCTTACTATTGTCCAATTGTTAGATTTTTAAGCCATTTCCCTTTTTTCCATAGGCTATATATTATGATATGAACAAATTTGTATACCTAATTGTAAGGGTCTCAAGTTTTTTTCTTAAAAAACTTTTTCACAAATTTATCACTGGTTTCATTTCACCATGTCAGTGGCAACGGATGAGCTTAACAGTCTCAGAGCTGCCTTTCACAAACGTCCATGGGACATCATTTTCATGATGTAAATACTTGTTTCTAATTTATCAGATGTGTTAATTCATATTTTATATTTCAGATTACCTTAAGGAATACACAAATACTTAAAAACTAAACTTCTTCAATGTACAACAAATGCTATTGCCATACAGAGTAAATTACTTCTCTATTACTTTCTATGAAAATAAAACAGAATCTGTAATGCTTAACAGTTTTATTTTTCAAAAGTATCCTTATGATATTATTTTTAAATAATAGCAGTGTAACAATTGCAGGTATGGTGATAGCTGGCAATGACTAGAATAACCGCTTTGAATTCCATTGGAAATATTCAAACTTGTCTTCAGCATCATGTAGATAAGTAGATGATCAATCATATTAAAATGTAATTTGAGAGATGAAAATATGTTATCAAAAGAACGTGCAATATAAATTTGCTAAATAATAGAGTATGCAGGTGTTTAGCAAAAGCAACTGGAAATTTGATGTCAGTTGTCAAGATTAAAATTAAATATCAAATTCTACATATATATGCATATACATATATGTACACATATATCTATATGTAAAATTACTAATAACATATTACACATGAGTAGTTTATGTCAAATCCTTCTGGCAGAAGAAAACTAAGCTAAAGTTAATTCACATCGTTTCAATAGCTGCTCATGATCCAACCAAGATGTTTCAATGGCTGAGCTGTTTTGTCTTCATACATCAAAGGAGACAGGGAATAGTCAACCATGTTTACTGGGGACAGTGGGCAAGACAGCAAAGGAGACTGCTGGAGGAAAATGTGTCACCAGAATATTCTAAAAGCTGTGGGTCATAAAGATAGCTCTTCTCACAGATTCTACTGTAGTTTTTGGTTCAGAGGCTCAAAACACTTCACATTAGACCTTCCTAGTGTGTGTCCACCTTGGTCACTTGCTCTTTTCATTTCTTTATTATGACCTTTGTAACTATTGCAAGGTTGGCCCTCATAAGTGGAAAGTTAAAAAAATCCTATGGAAGGTATCAAAAGTTCTATGAAGACACTCTAGCAAATATCTTCCTGAAAGCTAAAAGACAAAGTCCCTAATTTCACAATTCATGATGAAACCTAAAATGTAAAAAATCAAAAAGGAAATCCATCATGGGGCAGGTATGAACTCTCTCAGAAATAAACCACAGGTTTATTTGGTGAACACTGTTTGCCCAACAGAAATACTGCGGAGCTTCTAAAATATTCGAATGCAAAGACCTCAGACTACTTGGATTAGAATCTCTGGGAGGAGGGGCCCAGAGATTGGCACTTTATAAATTTGCTCGTACTCTTAGGGCTAGCCAGGGTTTACTGCAAGGTTGTAAACAATTCTGTGCCTCATTAATTACATTTTTACAGCATTTTACAATTTCTAGAACATTTTCTCACTCATTATATCACTTGATCTTCATTAGCAACACAATAATTAAAGTGTACAGATTAGAATACTTATTTTACAAATCAAAAATGTTGAACTCCTAAGAAATTAATAAACTTTTCCCGAAGTGCACAGTGTGCAGATTTTAAGGTCAGAAAGAGGGAAAAGAATACAAGATGTAGAAATTTACAGGTGTTTGATAAGAAAGGCCTCAGAATCTATGAGAAATGTGTAGAAAAATGAGACCCAGGCCACCAAAGACAAAAATTGCCTATATATTTTGTTCCCATTGTAAGTATTATAAACCCAGAACCTACATGGTCCATCACAGAACACTGATAAGGACACACACAATCCATAAACTGGAAGAGACCACAATGCACCAAGCACTTGCAAGTTGAATTCCTTGAGAGCAGTACTTGGTTGACCTTTTGCTCTCCTACTCTCCCAGCTACTTCCTGGCAACATATTTTTGAATGACTGAATCAAAGTAAAATGTTAAATTACCTAAAAATATAAAATTTTATTTTTCCAAAACTGTAAATGAGGTTATGTCATCTTTAGAAATACTAATTTAAAATCTGTTATTATTCTATCCATCTCTCCACTTTCAGCAACTCCACTGCAACTTTCCCCACAATTCTCCCAAAGTGCCTTTCACCTCCAGCCCCCTCTTTGCAAATCCTTTTATTATCAACTGCATTCTTTAGAGAAGAAAGGAAGGAGGAAAACTGATTTCAAAATAAGAGGATTAGTATCAGGAGAGGAGAAATCTATGACCATGTCCATGTTAATAACTTATGTTTGGCCATACTTTTGCCCAGATGGGAAATGGATGACTTCCCAGGAAACAAACATGAGGCTCTAGCATTTAATTCTTCCTTCTCCAAGGGTTTGCCTCCATCATGGGGAAAGGAGATTGCACGAGAGTATTTAGCCATGAGATATTCTACTTACATCACAAGTCACGGTGATGTTGTTCATGATTTACCAGGAGCATACTAGTAGGTCTAATTTCCATGAATCTGGCTGAGGAGCATCCTACAACTAAGACAAGTGGACCTCCTTATTAAACCCACCCGATAGGATTTCAGTTCAAGTGTCAATTTTCAAGGAACAGAGGAATACTTAGGTGACTGGCTTCTCACATTTGCTCTAGCATTTCAGATTTGAAGTTCATTCTGTTCCTTGAGAGTTAATAAGTTTAACTCCTCTTCTGCCTTGGCTCAGTTGAGTTCACCTACAGATGGAATTTTCAGGCTGAGTAGAGTCGCAGTTCAATTTTACTAATTTCTGCACATTGCTCTCATATGAAGTTGATTAGGATGCTTTAGAATATTTACTCCTCATACTGTCTCTTGGTAGATGGCATGCCATACTAATTCGTTTAATCTGGACACAAAGACAGAACAATATTCCCTTGTTCACAAATATTTACTAATAGTTGTGACATCTGATTATGAGTAATGACCCAGCCTACCATATAATCATTCTGGGCAGTGAGTCAGTCTCCCCAGGGACCTCAGGCTTTGTAACTGAGTCCGTATAATACTTTAGTGCTGGACTCGGCAGCTTCTTCAAAGAATAGTGTCTATTCTCTGACTCCAAACTGCCCAATTCCTGAATCATATCTTTCTTAATTTAGTGAATTCTTATATGTTTGGTTGTTTCACATTTTTGTAACTAATACTAGTGTGGTCCTTATGATATTCTTTAATTCTTCTGATTACCATCAATTCAGGCATGATATCCTTTTCTATGAACACCCTCCTTCTACAATTATTCCAACAATTTGGCAATCAGGGAAAATAATCTAACTTCTACTACAGAGAAATGACCTGAATTGGAAGTATGGCCATGTGCCTAAGATCTAGAATCCTGACTGACAATTTTCAAATGACTGATTTTTATATATTGGTTCTCTACGTACTCCTGATTCAAACTGCTGGCATGGTTTAAGGGAACATAATTAGCAACCAGAAGTAATTTTAACAAAAACTCAAACTAATACTTGCTTGAAGCAGATAATGATGAGACTCTAAGTACATAATAGTTCTTGGGAGTCCTCTTTGCTCTCCTACCTAGTTCTTTTATATTCTATATATTTCAGACAGTATCATCATAATTATATCAGCTTTCCCTCCATATCCATCCTCGATGAAAGTATTTTCTTCTTTTCTAGTCTCTTGCAATTTCATCATTAAATGATGTAAGTTGACCTAACATTTACCTTACCAATTAAATACACTCTCTCTCAAGGAGCAGAGAGGGAGCAAAATTTGGCACTCAGGATTCTGAAGAGGAGAAAGCTGTGAACCTATCATTGCTCATTCTTTGTGCATAGTGAGAAGAGTGCAAATGTAGTTTCAATTAATGTTTCTTCTTCTTACCTGTTCCTTAATAACCAACCAACTCTACCCTCTTGGTATAATATCTCAATAAATGTAATTTGAGAAAGCATTACATGTTGCATGGAATATAGCCCTCCCAACTTCTAACAGAACAGATGCACAACCCAAGAGTAGCAGCCATGATTGTACCCAACATCATGGATGATATTAACTGGAGAAAAGACAATAAAAAATTTTGTGAAATTGTAAGGACAACTGAGAACAAAAGAAGTAGTCTAAAAATTTAGCAAGAACATCACTTTACAGATGCCTGAAATGCTAAAATAAGACCAGGTTTGAAGATGAGAAAATGAACAATTTGGGTATAAAAATTAATTGAATTACATTTGATAATATGACAATGAGCAATTGTGTTGGACATCTTTCATTTGTCCCTCTGGGCCCACTCCCTACTGTTTCCCACCAAGCTCTATTTTCCAAAGGGCTGATCTGTACTGATTTTGTCCACAAGTTTTCTTGCATTTTGGTTTCCCTTTGCTTTTTGCCAAAGAAAAGTAGGGAAATACAGTTGGATGGGAAGAGAATAACACTGGCTAAGGTTTTTGTTTTCCCAGCTCGCTTGTGCAGCCAACATGCTTTAGCTGCTTCCATTCCAGAAGGCCACAGGCCTAGCAGCCATCCCTGCCCATGCAGTTCCTCCTCCTGGGTGCTTCCTTGCCCATTTTTGCTGGCCCTTCAGTATTGCATATCCCTTATTAAATTCCCTACTTACCCCACAAACCCTTCTATAAATGGTTCCTTTATCAAATTCTCCTCAATTGCTTAGTACAAATTTGCTATTTCCTAACAGTATGCTAATTTGTTTCTTAAATTAAAAAAGAAAGATTACTATGCTCTGTAAGAACCCTGAAAGTCATTTCCCAACAAATTTTCCTTGTTCTTATCCTACATCAACTTCCCATAATTTTTCCCATCAGTATTTTTAAAGTATGCTATATCCTTATAAAATCAGGCTAAAGAAAACATTTTTATCACATAAAATACAAAAAAATTGAAATTCATATTATTTGGCTTTGTATTACATTATTCTTATATAAGATGGGGAATATATCTGTCTTTAAAGGTATCTTGTGTTTGTGCCCCAGAATTAATTTCTTCTGAGAGCTGAGAATGAAATGGGCCATCTAGAAGACTGATGTTTTATTGAAAGAAAAAATATTCTCAAATGAAAATATGATTGTAATTTAATAAAGTATTATCCTTATTTCCCTATAACATACATTTGAATTTCATACATATGAGATGTTTTATTTTCATACAAAAACAGAATTATCTAAAGGGTGTTAGGGGGGGCTTTAATAATCCCAAATTATCTCTCTCTCGTAAGTATTAAAATGTTTGAAAGGTTTTCATTAGTTATTTCTTGGGTTTGGTTAAGCATTGCCCTCTACTTCCTGTTTTCTCTCTTTCCTCTGCTTTGCAGATGCATTTCCCTATATAGCAGAACCCACACAATAAGTCCTTAACAGCCTAAAGTAAATTTTCTATAGATCTCCTCTTGTTTGCAAGACTGAGGCACTTGAGCAGCCTAAGAGAACAGGGGCTTTGTAACTGTGAAAGTCTGGGCCAGCAAACAGAGAAGGAAAAAGCAGCATGGAGACATTCTATGTGGTTCACAACCAACATGCTTCATGACTGACATTTCTGTAGGGGAGCAGCCAGGTTTCTCAGTAAAGTCCTTGAAAAGAAGACAGAGAATGAAGAAGAGAATAAAGAGGAAAAGAAAAGGAAATAGCTCTTTTGAAGCCTTCCATTAAATCCATGTAGTAATCCATGAGTCAGTTGCCCTAAGCTAAATTATAAAATAATTCTGGCTCTCCTACTTCCTACCAGTGATATTAAAAGAAATTGTTCATTAACCCTTTCCTAAAGATTGAACTCACAAAGACACAGGAGATCACCATTCTCATAAGCTTTTACTTGCACATGAGTAACAGAAAGACCCAAAAAAGTCTTCAAGGACTGACTCTCAAATGATATAATATCAGTCCCAATGACAGATGGTTTGAGCTTCAGGAAGTCTCAGTGCCATCACAGAGATGACCAGAAAGCCTGCAGATATGTATGTCAGCCTTAATATGGGTATCAATGATTATCTACATGACTCTTCTGCAAATTTCCTCTCCAGTTGTACCCTTTCAACTCTTCTATGTCCTGTAGTTTGATGTCAGAGACCATCTGAGCTTTAAGAAAGTAAAAAGGTTATCAGATCAAGGAAGCATAGTAGAGATGTGCCAAAAACAACCACAATAACAACAGCAGAAGCTATAGCAAAACCTCGGTGTCAGAGAGAAAGAAGGAAGCACATCCTTAAATTCTCTGAGACAACATGTTCATTTGTTTGAATATGTTCCAACTTCCTCCTAAATTGCATGTGCAGAACCAGGCTGGAGCAGCTGTAATCAGGCCCCTCTCAAGCTCAGATGAGGTCCAGTCCTGAATCAAAACTTTCTACTTCCGTCCAAGATGGAGACACAGGTACACATATTGTGCCTCCTTGCACAACCAAAATAAGGACAACAAAAATTTAGAAACAAAAAAACAACCAGTACTGACACAAAATTGAACTGTATGGAAGTCTGACAGCCAAGGAGTGAAAGAAGAAACATTCATCCAGACCAGTAAGAGGGTGGCTGGTGAACCCAGGTGCGCAAGGAGGCAGTGAGCAGACCCAGCAAGGCGCACAAGGTGTCTGGTGGACTGGGCAGTCCCACATTCCTATGCAAATAAACCAGGTAAAACTAAGGAGTGAGACAGACTGCGCAACCCAGGGTCCCAGCACCGGAAAATAAAGTCTCAAAACACTGATTGAAAACACCTGTGGGTGTTGAGGTTCCGGGAGAGACTCCCAGTCTCATAGGAGAGTTCATTGGAGTGACCCACAAGTTCCCAGGATGTACACAAACCCACCCACCCAGGAATCAGCACCAGAGGTCCCAGTTTGCTTGGGGGAAGTGGCAGAAGTGACTGAAATCCAGTAGAGAGCAGAGCAAGTGCCATTGTTCCCTCTTGGACCCCTCCCCTACATACTGAATCACAGCCCAGTGACAGGTTTGCCCCACCCTGGTGAATATCAAAGGCTCTGCCTCTCACTACATAACAGGCGCATCAAGACAAAAGAAAAAAAATGGCCCAGAAGAAAGAACAGATCAAAGCTTCAGAAATAATACAACTAAGTGATGAAGAGATAGATAGCCAACCTATCAGATGCACAGTTCAAAGCACTGGTGATCAGGATGCTCACAGAATTGGCTGAATTTGGTCACAAATTAGATGAACAAATGAAAGCTACACTAAGTGAAATAAAGGAAAATGTACAGGGAACCAATAGTGATGGGAAGGAAACTAGGACTCAAATCAATGGAGTGGACCAGAAGGAAGAAAGAAACAACCAAACAGAAAAGAATGAAGAAACAAGAATTCAAAAAACTGAGGAGAGGTTTAGGAACATCCAGGACATCTCTAAATGTTCCAAGATCTGAATTATAGGGGTACCAGAAGGGGAAGAGGAAGAGCAATGAGTGGAAAAGATATTTGAACAAATAATAAAGGAGAACTTCCCCATTCTGGCAAAGGAAATAGACTTCCAGGAAGTCCAGGAAGCTCAGAGAGTCCCAGAGAAGTTGGACCCAAGGAGGAGCACACCAAGGCACATCATAATTACATTAGCCAAGATAAAAATGAAGGAGAGAATTCTAGAAGCAGCAAGAGATAAGGGGATAGTCAACTACAAAGGAGTTCTCATTGGACTGTCAGCTGATTTCTCAAAAGGGACCCTGCAGGCAAGAAGGGGCTGGAAAGAAGTATTCCAAGTCATGAAAGGCAAGGACCTACATCCAAGATTACTCTATCCAGCAAAGCTTTCATTTATAATGGAAGGGCAGATAAAGTGCTTCTCAGATAAGGTCAAGTTAAAAGAGTTCATCATCACCAAGCCCTTATTAAATGAAATGTTAAAGGGACTTATCTAAGAAAAAGAATATAAATAGCACATACAGTAAAATGACAGCAAACTCACAATTATTAACAACCACACCTAAAACAAAAACAAAAACAAACTAAGCAAACAACTAGAACAGGAACAGAACCACACAAACGGAGTCATATGGAGGGTTATCAGCAGGGGAGTGGGAGGGAGAGAGAGGGGGAAAAGGTACAGAGAATAAGTAGCATAGATGGTAGGTAGAAAATAGGGGGAGGGTAAGAATAGCATGGGAAATGGAGAAGCTAAAGAACTTATAAATATGACACATGGACACAAACTAAAGGGGAAGAATGTGGGTGGGAGAGGGTGTGCAGGGTGGAGGGGAGTGAAGGGGGGAAATGGGACAACTGTAATAGCATAATCAATAAACTATATTGAAAAAAGTTTCTCTTGAATTTGTTGAATCACTCAGTTTGAAGGATTTTTTTTTCTAACTCAAGATACTTTTTTGTTGGCACATTGTGACACTGTCATTTGGAGAAATCTGCTCTTGCTGTCATCAAGAAGAGTATTTCACTCTGCCCTAACTAAACTCTGCAGCCCATTTACTGTTGTTAGCCTCAGCAATTGCACTACAATGAGTTAACTCCTTTAGTAGCACCCGAGGGGCCCTTCAGTAATCACCTTCTCTTCTAATTTAGCCCTCTGTACAGGACAGAAAACTTGCTTGCCAAACCATCAATCCACTCATCCTTGTAGATTATGAGAAAGTTAGTACCTCAATGTTCACATTTGTCACTTCAAAAACAAATACAAGGGGCTTCATTTTCAAATTTTTACTGCAAGTTTCTAGTTCCACGCTATCAGTTCTTTAAAGAAGTATGGTCTCCCCTCAGCAGTGTGTGCTAAATATACAGGTAAGATCCTCTCTGGTCCAAATACTCTGCAATTTCATGGCTCTTCCAGTTTTCTCTTTATAAATTTTCATGTAATTTTTCTGTTTTTCATATCTTAAATTATCTTCCCTGTCTCACAGCTGCAAGTTGAAAAATAAAGACCTCCTTTGGGTTGACATTTAAAGGTTTATTATTCTCCCTTTGATATATGAGCTTAATGCTCATTAACACTAAAATGAGCCAGCTGAGAGGAAAATAAAAAAAGCTGCCTTCAAAGATCCTAGGATGAATAATATAACACAGTCTCTCTTCCTTTCTTCACCACTAAGATGATATTAACCAATTCCATATTCCTTCAAAGTAAGCTTTCGAAAGTTTAATACTGTCTGTTTTCACTGTTCAAGGGTATGCTTATGCCGTTCTGAAATCTGATTGTTTTGTTAGAAATTCTTTTTCCTCCACTGACTGTGTGGGGGGGGGGTGGGTAGAGGAGGGCAAAGGGGGAAAATTGGGACAACTGTAATAGAATAACAATTAAAAAATGATCAAAAAAAGAAATTCTTTTTCCTCAAACTAGATTTAATACATCTTCTTCTATCCCATTTTCTATGTTTGCTCCTTCAGATTACACTTAAACCAACATCTGAACACTGAGTTATTTGAAATTAAATATAAAGCATGTGATCCTTTGGGAAACACAATCACATGGTTCTCTCGGGATTTGGGGAGCTCCAATAATTGAGGGAAATTTTTTAATGAAAAATTTAACATAAGTATTTAAATTAATGTTTTGATTCATCTTTTTTTCCAGAATTCCTTTCTGCTCTGTATGTTTACCTGCTTCTTTCTGTGTAGATTTATTTCTCTTTCCCATCAGAATATTTTAGGAGAAGCCAAATTTATCCAGCCTCTGCTAGGAACTACTAGGATCACAGTTTCTTTCTCTGGCCCTTTAAATCATACCCTTTCACTCTGCAGCACCCAAAAACACATCCTGCCAAATAAGTCTAATGGTGATCTGATACAACTTTTCACAGGTGACCTATCATATATGAATCATCTATTGGAAATAGTTTGGGAAAGCTGCTGTGTTTTCTCTCTCCATAATGAGCTTCTAATTACTAAAACAACACTAAATTCTAGGATTTCCTGAGGCGGAAAACACTTGGATTTTCTGGATCAAATATTAAATTCCCCAAAGGGATAAGAAGTGGTCCATTTTATCATAGCTTATTTCCTCAGAGATTTTTAAACTCAGTGGACAGACTTCCATCTACTACGATGGTTTTGAAAACAGAAGTTCTCCAGGAATAGGAAATACAGGCACTACCTCCTATTGGTGCTAACTTCATTTTCTACCCGAGGCCCCCTTTCCAGAATTTTCCACTCGCTCAAATTCTCCATCCTCAAGTTTCAGTGATTAATAGTGATCAGGATTATCTCAGGGTTCCATTCTTTGTAGCAGACTGCATGCAGAGATAATAAGATAGCTAGAGTTTTCATATCTGATGGGCCTCCCTGCTTCAGCAGTCTGGATAGTGGAGCAACATTTTCCATAAGGTTGTCTGATAAGTCGAGTCAGACTGAGTAGGTCCCCTTCCTGCACCAGACGTAATAATGAGAACGGCTGACTCGGGCTTCATTCAGGGAAAAGCAGAAGTCAAATACATTAAACCTGAACTGTAACTTCCTCAATTCAATAAGACATTTCTTAGCTTTTAATGCAAAGGTTATTTCAGCACTTCTCAGACTTTCATGTGTCTGTGACTCTGAGAATCTTATGATGCAGGTTCTGATCCAGTAAGTCTGGGATTTGGCATGAGATACTGCATTTCTAACAGCCTCGAAGGTGATGCTGGTCCAATGTTCATCTGCAAATCACACTTTGAAAAAACAAGAGATTCCAGAAGCTCGGAAGTTCTCAGACTTCTTATGTGCAAAAATATCCCCTGGGGGACTTGCTTAAAATGCAAAATGTGCAGTCCCCAATTCCATGCCCAAAGGATCTCAGGTGGAGCCCAGGTATCAGTTTTTTACAAAGGGCTCCTGATGCTCAGGCTTCAGGGTGTTAGCAGACCCCTCTTTAAGAAAGACAAGTGGATGTTGTACTCAATTCAACTTTGGAGGAGGCTTCAGACCAAGGTGCCAGCCACTCCTGGCTTCACAACTTACTAAATCTGTGATCTGAAATAAGTAATTTAACATATTTTAAGCAGAATCCCCCAAAACTGTAAAATGGGTTTTGTATTATCTGCCTTGTCGGTGTACTCATATTTTAGAATGGTCTGATGAGATTGTATATGTCAATGAGCTATACTAATGTAAGTTGTCTGGCAACCCTCTGTAATCATTTCCACATTGTTTGATACGGAGATGTGACCACCTTCTGCCTGATGTAGTGCCAGCCCCGCTTTTCCATCCTTTGAAATATTAAAAGAGGATCACAGTAATATGTCCTGAGGGAGTCCTGGAATCTCACCAGGAATTCTCAGATGCTGAGAAATGCAGCAGAGCATCATCTGCTTATGAGACTCCGCATGATGGGCTTCACCTGTGTCAGAGCTGGCCCTCAAGAATCTATAAAGCCCCAGTCTCCCATGAGATCATTTTTCTCTTCATGTTCCAATAATATCTTTGATTATCTTTTGTTCTACAAGCCTAATGCTTTGGTCTAAGGACCTGTATAATAGACTGATGACACTTTTATTCCCTCCCTGCCTAGTCAATAAAGATCAGCGACCCTCGGTGTTTGCATCAGCCATGTTTCTTAGGCTAAAGTGATGACGCTGTTTTTGGTAGATTGAAAACAATGCAAGTGTCAAGTAACCCTCTAGTTCTTCTATTTCTTACGTTTCATTGAATGTGTATTCAATCTCATAGTTCCATCAGCCAACAGAAAACATCCTCTCATCTTTCCGAGTGCATCCCCTTCCTCCCTCAGCGCCCTCACATTCAACATCTGTTGTTGATTCAAGATGCAGGAAATTCCCTTTCGGGGGAGATCACATACTGAGGACATGTGAGTGCATGATATGTTGGAAATAATTGTCTAAGCCAATACAAAGTCCAAAATATTAGTTTTGAAAATAAAAATAAGTGAAATTGGATAAGTAAAAATGAACTCCACAGTATCCGAATCCATACTATTGTCAAAATATAGACACACACACATATAGACACTAATGCAAACACATTGTATGCACACACATGTGCACAAGAAATTTTAAAGTCCTTTGTAACTCACATGGATTTCACATGCAAAGCTTACACTGAGTTCAGTTGAGACAGTGAGTCTCTGAGACCAGGAGGAGGAAAGGGGACTCCGGGGAGCCTCAGTACAGTGGGGGTCTCCAGGAAAGTTCTTCCCACCACAGACTCTCGCACATCTGCCTGCACCCAACACCAAATATCTTCCCTGAAGACTTATTCCTGAAGTTGTAACATTGGAAAGTTTTTCTTTAGAGGTGTAAAAAAGAAAAGAGTATGTGTTAACTTTTGTCAATTGTGTCCATGTAAGTCTATGTGCTTCTTTCAGATGGATTTCTGTGTTGGTTTCCTACTGCTGCTATAACAAATTACCACAAGCTTAGTGGCTCAGTAGAACACAGGTTACTTATTTTATAGTCCTGGAAGTTAGAAGACCTAACTGGGTTTCACGGGGTGAAAATCAAGGTGTTGGCAGGGCTGCATTCCTTCTGGAAGTTCTAGGGGATAATCCATCTCCTTTTCTTGTCTAGCCTGTAGGGTCACCCACATTCCTTGGCTCGTGACAGCTTCCTAAATCTTCCTAGCCAATAGCATAGTTTCTTCCTCTGAGCTCTGTTTTCAGCTTCACAACATCTCTGACTTTTCTGCCTCCTTCTTCTACCTTTTAAGGATGCTTCTAATGATATTGAGCCAATTCAGAAAATCCAGGATAATCTCCTTTATGTCAAGGTCTTTAATGACATCTGCAAAACGCATTTCAACATATAAGGTAATAGCATATTTGCAGGTTTGGGGGATTAGGATGTGAACATCCACTAAATTCTGCCTGCCATCATATCTAGAAAACTACAGTATAAGAGGCTGGTAATAGGGCACAGGAAGTAAACGAGTTGAGAGGCAGAACCTGGATAGAGATGGATAGGACACCCACATAAAGATATTGAGCTCCTGGGACAGAGAAGTTATTCCCAAAGTAGAGAGAAGGCCCTAACAAAAAGGTGAACAGTGATGAAGTCAAATTTCTACTTCACAGTTTTAATTAGGGTTGGCTGCAAGATAACAAATGTGTAGACAACAAGCATAAATAGGCTTATAGCTACATATAAATACATGTACATACACAAATATATATTTACATATATACATATCTGATGAGAATTATACTGATTGTCTTGGGGGGTGTTATATGAGTAACATTTCTTCCTTTTGTTTCCTATAATTTCTCTGGATTTCCCTTCTGGGAGAATATTTAACTGGTACCTGCCCTAGACCAGGTTACATCTCTTCTCCCTAAGATTACTACAGTAGCCTCTAAAATTGTCTTTTGTTTTCATACTTGCTCTTTTAACCACTTCTCCAGACATCATCCAAAAAATTCATTTTAAACATCCTACTGCCACCATAGCCCCGCTGCTCCTCCGGCCTCAGCTTTTTGCTGGCTTTTCTCACTGAGCTTTTGGATGATCCTTGCAGCCAGGCCCCCTGCTGTGTCCCCAGAGTTCCCAGAATACCTCCACTACTGTTGCACGCTCTCTTGGTGTGTCACTAGACTGTGTCTCCATACGGGAAGGGGTTGCTATACCCAGCATTTGACATGATGCCAAGCATATAATAATTCTTAATAAATGTGCTTGATAAGCAAATGTACCACTTCTAAAAGAAAAATACAGACAAGATAGCTTTTCCTCTATTCTCAGACAAGAATATAGAGGGCGCCTTTTCCCTCGCCAACTCCGCTTTGCCTATTACTCTTCCCAGGAGAGAACCTTAGCAGTGAGAGCCCAGCAGTCACTGGTCCATGTCCTTTGGCTCACAGGGATATGCTCCAGAAAAGGAATCACTAACACAGCTTAGAAATGACTAATTATATATGAACTATGATCACAGTGACGTGAAACATGGATAGCACAATATAAACAAGCCTCTGAAACATCTATAGAAAGTCTAAGATAGCTTTGTTACTGTAATGGCATTATGGGTAATGAGCTTTCTATTTTCCAAATGCTTTTTAATTTGGTTTATATATCTTTCAGAGAAAGTGCTTGCCATTATTTATAATGAACTAGATAAACAGCATTGCATACGCATGTGAAGACATAGCCATATATGGTTTAACTCAGTCATATGGTAGGTGTCTTTCCTACATGTTTTTAATGTTTTTATACAAATTTGATGGATTTAATATTTAATTTTCTTGTCCACAAAAAAGAATTTTCCCCTTTAGATGATAATCAGCCTAGCAGCAAATATACAATAACTGTGCCATGTGCATGGTTTTTGTTCCATGGACTAGACCATCTGCCAGAAACACCAAAGCAGGAGGGGTAATGCTTTGGGTTTTCAAGATGCACAAGTCACCTTACATTTTGGGATAACTCTCAAGCCAGCATGGTGTCAGGGATGGTGGTCTGTGGAGGCAGAGCTCAGACATTGAGGAAGGAGAAGGCTGTGTTGACGTGCAAAATCTTTTGAACTATGTTTCTATTGTTCCACATGCCACTATGTAATCCTAGGTCATGAGTAAAACAATGGATAAGTGATAGTCCGCAGCTCCAAGGGAGGCAGATGCTGTTTTGAGCACTATCTCCCTTCAAAGTACAGATGTTATCTTTTCTTTTTTCAACCTAAAACATAAGGTCCAGCTTATTATGTAAATATTATAAAATAAAAAAATAACATCAGGGCTGTTTTCTGAAATGATAGAGACACGGTGTTACTCTGTAATCACAATCTGACTGGTGTAGCTTCTATCTCACTCTCAGTATTCCTATCACTACTGCCTGGCTAGTGGCCATGACTGGGACCAGCATCAATGGTCGGCATCAATGGTCAGCATCAATGAGTCCTTGAACCTCTGTCAAATAAATCCCCAGACCACAATTTTTGTTATTGTTGTCTAAAGAACAGGATGATTTTTGACGAAGACATTTAAAGAGTCTCTAATAAACAAATGAAAGGGCAATGAAAAGGCAAAACAATGTTTAGATTTATGTGTTATAAATTTCATAGGTAACAATTTAGAAAATATTTTATTCTGTTATGTTTATATAGCTGTATGATAATTAAATGCAATATCAGGTTATATTTTTACAAATGGATAGTGCAAATAGACCTAAAACTGTATTTCTTTTACATATAAAGTTATAGCACTGAAGTATATTATCAGTTTTACTGAAGAAACTATCAAACTTCTCCATACAAGGTACAGGTAAGGCTTTTAGGGGACAGAGGGGTATAATATGTGGGAATTTTAAAAGGCATGCCTTGGTCTTACCCTCAGTTATTCTATAGAGGGTGCTGCACATGGGAGAAAGCTCTATCCCATGAAGTCGCAGAAGTGCCATAGACACAGTGAGGAGATTGGTGTGGTGCACTGGCCCTATTAACACAGCAGGTACTTAATAGTAACTGTTTGATGATGACATATAAATAAAGTAAATAGTACTCAGAGGTAACTGCTTTCACCATGAAAAATTTGTGGTAATCGGTGCCAACTAAATTCTGTAATAACTTTTTAGAGAATAAATCACTTTTTAAAAAATTTAATAGCCATGCAGAAGCATATTGAAAATGGTTTTCAAACATAAAATAATACTTTCTCTGTGAAATAGTCATGCTGTAAGAACCCTTTGGTATTTGAAATATTTCTGCTTTGATGAAAATCACAGCTAGCCTACACTGCACTAAAATTCTTAGCTAAAAATAATAATCATAATATTTTAAATCATCACTAACAATTTTTAGGCAAAACAATCAATGGCAAATTAGAAAGACAAGGTCTCTATTTATGTCTAACTGCATTTATTCATTTAATAATTATCCTAACAGGAGTTTTAATAGAGAATAACAAGATGATTTTGAAGTTAAGAAGAATATAATAAAAATACAAGAACAGACATTTCTTTCAAAATAAATCATTTCTTGAAATTGTTCCAATGAAAACTGAACCTCACAGAAGTTAAGAACCTACCTATACACAGCTAGGAAATGAAGCAGCCACAGTTTTGATCTCTGTCTGACTTCATTTTCATGCTCCTAGCCGTCTTGCTGTATGGCCTCCAAATATAAGAAGACCTGTTAAAATAATACACTTCTATAATTGCACTTGTTTCCTAGGGAGGTCTCACATAGCACCTCAGGGTGCCAAGGTGGGCCCAGGTATGTCCTGTTTGGCAGGCAGTTTACCTCCTTCCAACCTCACTCATCTGCCGGGGCCTGAAGGTATTCGACTTGCATCCTCTAAGATACTGTAGTTGGTAGTGAAAATTATTTTCAAAGTACTTTCTCATATTGTGTTTGCTATTCAGAATAAATTAAAAGCTTAACAGGGATGGTGAGAGTGGACTGAAGAACAGAAAACTTAAATAACTTATGAAGGAACACACTGTAAAGGGTGAAGAGAGCACCAAGTCTGATACAGAGTCTCATTTGATTACTTTACAGCAAATTTCTAAAACCATCAAAGCCTCAATTCTATCATCTATAAAATGGATTGGTATTATCATCCCCACAAGGTGTAGTAAGGCTTAATCTAGAGACACAGATAAACCCTCCAACAGAATGCCTATCATCTAACAGATTCTCAATAAAAATTATGTTTTTTCTGTCATTAATGATTGAGGAATATGATAATGTATGAAGAAATAAGGTCAGTGGAGAAGGTAATAAAGATCCCTTCTGCTCCCTCATATGATTCTACCCATCATTATGAATGCAGATTAGAAGCTTAATTAAAGTTGAAAGTAAGATCAATACATTCTCGAGCTAAATGAAAAGGGAGTCAATGTTTCACTAGATTTTTAATTATAAAAATGAATATACACTTATGATAAAAAGAAATTCAAAGAGTAATAGGAATAAAACTCTGAGTCATCTGACTTAAAGCTCCAACAACACCCCAGAAATAATCACTGCTGGCTATGTCTGTACTCCCACACTTTTCATGCTCAAAGGACTTTTACAGTATGTAAACATGTGGATACTCATGCTTATTTGTAGCTATTTAACTAAAATAAACTATAAATTATATGAATTGTAAATATAAATGTACATGCAAAGGAATACTACACACACAATGGAGATATATCTACACAAAATACATATATGCATGTATTTATATCAAATATAGCACATTATAACATCTCTGCACTACTCTGTAATTCAGAATTTTTCTGTCATCTTTAAACCATGTTGAGCTATTATAGACAATACTGCAACAAACATAAATCCTTGCACGTACGTAAAGCTCTATCTGTAGAATACATTCTAGAAGTAGGCTTCCGGCATGTCACTCCCAATTGTGACAGGACTTACCGGCTGCACTCCCAACAGGGGTCCCCCCTCCGGGAGCAGTGTGCAAGGGCGTTTGCCCACAGCCTCTCCAATACTGTTTACTATCCGGCAACTGCAAAAGAGCAAAATGAAACTTGGCACAGTACTTTAATCATTTGTGAGGCCAAAAATTATTTGGCCTTTCTAAATACTTTTCTGTGAACTACAATTATCTCATTTTCATATATTTCTTTAATTTGTGAGAGATTTTGTATATAAAGAAATTACCTTTTGAGAGTGTGCAAGGGTGGAGGGGAGTGAATGGGGGAAAATGGGACAACTGTAATAGCATAATCAATAAAATATATTTAAAAAAATAAAATGCTAATACGATATTTCATATTTGGCTTAATATTTTCCAAAATTTCCACAACTATTTTTCAATTAATTAAAATGATACAGATTTTAAAAAATGAAAAAAGATATTACCTTTTGAGAACATTGCTGAAAAATTAAAATTAATCTTTAAAAGCATTTAAATATTTTTTTACATTGTCTTGTGTCTTTTGAATGTTTTTGAGTTAATTTTTTTTACTTAAAATTTAAAAACATTTTAAAACAAATGTTATTAGTTATTCTATTCATAAATTTTGTACACTGGCTCATTGGTAGAAATTCCTTTCCTATTCAAGATTATTTATAAATTCACATATAAATTTCTTTTCATGCCTTTGTTTCACTGTTTACATACACATACTACCTCCAACTGTGATTCAGTTTGGGTGTATCTAATGATATAGAAAAGTAGTTTAATTTTTCACCCTTGATATATAATCATAACAATACAAATTACTAAAGATTTTTCCCATTGATTGGAAATTGTTCATAATCTACAGTTTCATATACATTGGTACATGCATTTTTAATTCTATAATGTTTCATTAATTTGCCTTTGTAGTTTTAAATCTTTGTAAAAATAATTTAGCTTTTAAGTATATCAAAAATATAATTGTTCATATTATTCTTTCACAAAATTTTCCTAGGTAATCTCATATTCTAAATAAACTTACTTTTTTAAAAGATGTTTTATTTCTTTTATGCACAGTAAAATATTTTTCAGCAACAAAAATAATAAAATCTCACCATTTGTGACTGGGCCTCAAGGTCCTTATGCTTGATGAAATCAGAGAGAGAAGGACAAATACCATATGATCTCTCTTATATGTGGAATCTAAAAAGAATTTGTTAAAAAATGAACATGTTCATAGATAACAGAGAACAGTTTGGTAATTTCCAGGGGTTGAGAGAGGGAAAGTGAGAGAAATGGGTGAAAAAGATCCAAAAAGAATCACTTTTTAAAATTAAAAAATACTAGAATGTATTCAATGTTTAAAAAGAGAGAAAGCTAGAAATTTATCTTTAATTAGCAAGGAGTTTTTGCGATATTTGTTTAGATAAATAGGATGACAAACAAGGTACAATTCTTCGGCGGTAAGGCATAGGAGTGACTTGGAGAAGGTACAGAAGACAGGTATATGAGCTTAAAAACAACAAAACATTTTTAATAAAAATTAAAAATAATGGCTGTTAAGTGTTGGCTCTGCCTTAGAGTTATGACTTATAATTTGGATAATTTTCAATTTAAATTCACAGTCTATTCCACTGAGATCGTAAAGATAAATCTGATTCTCTACCACTCCACTTGTAACCAGTGTGGTTTTAGTCAAGTCTGTTTTAGTGATTTGTCAGGTATATAGTGAAGGATTGAGCTACCCTTAAAAATTAAATTAAAAACTTCTTTTCATTTAAAAAGTTACATTAGAAGCCAAGCTACAGGGTGAGAGGATATACTTCAATGCATACAGCTGACAGTAGATACGAATTTAGAAAAATGATTTCTTCAAATCAACGGTAAAAAGATAAAGAATCTATTTAAAAACTGGTCAAAGACCTCATAAAGGAAGGAATATTCAAATGGTAAGTAAACATATGAAAAGTAGTCATCAGAAACTATAAATTGTAAACCAAAATTTAAAAAGTTTCATATATGTATGTAGTCATTTTATATATGACTAGCTGGTATTTTCAGTTAATGGAAGAGGAGAGACTATTCAATATATGGGGTGGAAAATATCTGAAAAACATAATTATGCTACTACCTCACATTGTACAGAAAAATAAATTCTAGACTGCAAAAAACTCATACATGAAGAACAGATGACAGCTAGTGTTGTGGGGTGGAGGGATGGGGCAAAAAGAAAAAGGGCTCAAGGACAGGGACAGCAGGGTGGTGACGGTTGTGGGGAGGGGATATAAGGAGACTAAATGGTAATGCAAAAAATATAATAAAGATTATACATTAAAGAAGAATATACAGAAGAATATCTTTTATGTTTTTATTATGGGGAAATTTTTTCTATATTAAGCAAAAATGATAAAAGAATGAAGTTTGATAGATTTTTTAAAATATTTCATTTATTTACTTTTAGAGAGGGGACAGCAGGGAGAAAGACAGGTGGAGAAACATCAGTGTGTGGTTGCCTTTCACGTGCCCCCCACTGAGGACCTGGCCTTCGACCCAGGCACGTGCCCTGACTGGGAATCAAAGTGGTAACCCTGTGGTAGGCCAGCACTCAATCCACTGAGCCACATCAGCCAAGGCAAAAGTTGGATAAGTTTAACTAAATAAAAGTATAAAGCTTTTCTATACAATACAAAACAAAAATATAAGGACAGGTGACAGAGTGGAAAGAAATATATTACAATATATAACAGACAAAGGAAGATTTTATTCATAACATATAAAATCTATTTATAATCAATAAAAAACACAATCTGATATGGAAACAGGCAAATGCTAGGAATAACAAATTAACAGAAAATCAAATGCAAATGGCATTTAAAAATATGAAAAGCTCAACCTCATTAATAGTTCAGGAATGCAAATTCAAACATCAATGAAGTATAATTTGTTACCAGTCATTCTGATAAAATTTAAAAGATAAATGATAGCCTATATGGTGATGATGCAGAAAAATAGGTACTTTCATCGACTCTTGGTAGGAATATAATTGAAACATTGCCAATTTCAGTGTATCAATTTCAAGATGCAGGATCAATGAATATTTTTTAATTTGTCTCTACCTTGACCTCAAATTTTATTTCCTGGAATCTACCCCATAGAAACACTGGCACAGGTACATAAAAGCTTATTCTTTGTAATGGCAACAAATGAGAACAAACTTAAACACTTATTAATAAATCATGATATTGCCTTTACATGGAATACTTTCCCTCCATTAAAAAGAATGATGCAGCTATATAATTGAGACATGAGAGAGAGACATGAAGTCATCTTTAAGACATATTGTTGAAATCAAAGAGCAAGTTGTAGAAGAATAGTTTGCTATGATGTCTTTTTTAACAGTTAAAAACATTAAAACAAACATGAAATTAAACATGTGTGCCTCTATTAAGAAGGTTGAAATAAATATGCACCAAACTATTACCAGTGGTTAGTTTTGAAGAGTTGAGCTAGGGGTATCTGAGGAAGTTAGAAAGAACTTGATTTTAAGCTCCTTATTTTTTGACTTGCTGATGTCTATCAGGTATTTCATATACTACATCTGTAATTTAAAAATACAAAGGACATGTTTACAGTTAGAAGTTTGTGATTCATCAAATATGAAACCATAAAAAGAAGAGAATGCCACAATGCCAAGCCTGGTTGGCCACAGTATTTGTAACACCGACAGTCGGGAAAAATAGGCTAGAGGCGCCGTGTGTGAGTCAGTCTTCATCACACACTCCTTAAACAGCTGTGGCTCTGAAGGCAGCAAGAAGTGGAAAGGGGTAAGAGGTTGAGAGTCTGGAAGTAGGGCACACAAGGTCCTCAAGAGTATTCAACTCTGAGCAACAAATGAAAGAAAGAGGAGATCAGAGCCAAAAGAATACACCCACACCTAAAAACAAATCAAAACAAACAAACAAACAAACAAAAAAAAACAAACACAGAAGCTTTTGACAGAAGGAAGAAGGGCTCCAAATACAGAATCTACCAAATACAAGAATTTGGACCGCTGACTATAGAGACACCAGTATTTGGAGTAGTTACAACTGATGTCAGGTACTGAGGTAACAGACTTTTGTCACCAAGCCCCTTCTCTTCTGCAGTTCTCTATAGAACTCTCCCACTGTCAGTATCTCCTCCTTTCGCTACTCGTGCCTTCTACGGAAGGTTGCGATGCAAAACAGCAAGAACCAGAGGGCAGGTAGTAGCCATTTCTAGATGATCACTGCCTCTATCACAGCCCCTGTCCTCAGTGTGGCATTCTTACAGACTGAGAGAAAGACCCAACGGGCCAAGGCTCAAATCAAAACAGGCAAGCCATGATTGAAAGCTGTAAATTATCTTCCCGTTCATGAGAATTACCAGATAGATGCCTGATGACATCCCCAAGGAGTCTTCCTAGATGCTCGCTATGGTAAACAATCAAAAATAAACTGAGCTACAAAAGGAAAAGAGTTGCTCTAATCTTCACACAATTTCTGACATCTATTTCAAGAACTAATTAGAAATACAAAAAGAATGAAATTTAATTTTAAATGTATAAAATTAAGAATATGAAATATATATAAACACACATACACACTGTTATTTGACCAGCAGCGACGATGGTTGATTGCTCTGCGGTTGAGACAACTAAATGAAAAACCCACCCTCCTGTGACAGTCTCTGAAAAGTGGCAGTAGCTTCATATCATCCTCCGTGTGGTGCCTTCAGGAGCAGGGCCTTTTAACTCCCAGATTTGATCTTGAGCCACATGTAAATATTTTTGTAGCACCCATGAATCTTCAGACACTTTTTAATGATCATAATCAATTATACTAACTGTGGCCACCATCAGTATCACCTTCTGGGCATGGCACTGAATCAGCAAATGACAAACCTAGCCATCACTGAGGGCTATTCTTTGAATTCCAGTTCAGTGGAAGTACCGGGTAATTGGCATATTGGAGACAAGTTCATTAAAACCGTAAAGGTATTTATAGACAAAGGACAGAGAAGTAGCGTTTAGTACCAAACTTTCTACCTAGTGCTGTGCGTATTAGTTATTCTTACCTCATATAATCTATTCTCTTTTCCTTTGTATTTCACAGTTGTTCACTTTTAACAATGATGACCATATGTTTCTGCAATTTAAATTGCATTTAGAGCCAAAGCAAAGGAAACTGTGTCAGAGATAGACCCCACATGTAGCAGGTGAAAGTTTGGGCACTGAAGTCCAGCTACCTACCAACATTTGTTCTTAGCTCTACCATTGCTAGTGCAGAATCTTAGACAAGTTACTAAACTCTAATTAACATCTAGGACTTGGGCTTGATACTGAGACTAAATGGGCTAATGTGTGGAGAGAACTGAGCTGAACGCCTGGCATCAGACTGTTAGCCCATGGGAACAGGAGTTCTGTCTTGCTCAGTATTACCTTTCCTGCACCTAACGCATCTGACAAAGACTATGTGCTCAGAACGTACATAACCAGTCGCAACATTTCCATAGAAACCTAGTATGAGAAGGTCTGCAGATTACCACATGTGGACTAGAGTTTACTTGTATCAGCTATCTAAACCAAATTTCAGATCTCAAAAACTGGGCCTTTTGAAACCATCATGTGACTATAAGTAAGGTTTTTCCATCCCTGGAGACCCATATTCCAGTTTAACTAGCTCAAGCTTCCTTCTAAAGGACTCTGTCTTTCCCATTCTTAAGATTGCATAAGAGGAAGAACTTGGTGGCATAGATAAGCCCCTTTTCCTAACTTGGTCAAATATCACAAATCAACATTCCAGTTGAGAATTTTTCATTCATTTCATCAAAGTGTCCATCATCTTTTGTTCTTAAATAGATATCAGGTAGTAATATCAAAGTTATGAATTTTAGTATTTCACATAATTGAAATTTAGCCCTGTATACCTGGCTTGGGCAACTATGAGACAGTCAGAATTATTCTGCATCTTGGTGACCTTTCATAATTAGATGGAAAGAGAAACCACAGATCTTAGGACAGTGTGCCGTGTCCTCCTCTGAAAACCCAGGACAGGCCTCCTGCGGAAGCAGGAGAGCACATTCAAGAAAGGAGGCTCAGTAGATATGAGCTCTGGATAAGGACAGATAAAAAGTCCTTTGTGTGGATGACACTATGGCGTTACAATGGGATGGCTACCAATGCAATTTTGGAGTTTTAAATTAGTTCCTTTTAAGAATTACTCCTGATGAACCTGTTAGCATCGTTGTTGCCATTCACCCATTTCAACTTTTTTTTTAACCAGAAGACTGTGCAGCACTCTTCTTACAAGTCGTGAAGGTGGAACATCAAATACCAGCTGGAGTCAGAACGATTACCCAAGATGCTGCAGCCTCGCCTTCACTTACTGACGTTCACATGACCTAGATCCTGAACTCAACTCTGTAGCCCCACCTTTGATCATCACTTTGGCCGCCCCACCCAGTTCCCCTTGGCTGTCCCTTACGGCCTGTTTATGCCCTTCTTTATTAACTCAGGCTTATTCTGCAGCTGGCTCCTCCCTTCCCCTGTGCTGTGCTCTAGGATAGAGACCCAAACCCATGGAATAAAACCCCCTCTCAATCAAGCAGACCAAATCTTGATCCAGCACAAGAAGAAGAAAATTTAGCCCATAGCATCAAAGCAGAATTTTTCAAATTTGAGCATTAAATGGGCCCTTTTTAAATGAAAATACTTATTTTCTTAAATTATGACAAATTATTTCAAAATAGAATGTGACTTTAAAAAGTACAGACATGAAATTAGGTATATGCTTCTTTTGTACTTCTTTGTAACTATTCTTAAACATCTATAAAGCTTAACTAAATCGAAACCACAAAAAATACAACTCAGATTAACAAAATTAATATAATGTGACAATGCTGTTTGGCTGAAATAAATTTTTGCTTTTTATGTGAATACAACACTGACTGCTTCAAGGCATGTACTCATAAGACCTTCCAGAATCCAGGATGACTCAATTCTGCCATCCCCTCTTTCACATTAAGTTACTATGAAACATTGTGCATAGAGCATTGTATGACATTTGGCCTTCGTTTTATACAAATACATCATTTACTTATAAGTCTGCTTACATTCCCTTTATATTGACTCATAACAATTAAAGTTGTTTTGGAATAGCAGGGTAATATGAAAGGTATCATACAGATAATTTCATAGATGATTATTGAACTGAAAGCAAAAAACAAATAATAAGCTCCTGCTACAGGTTGAATGTTTGCATCTCCCCAAAATTCATATGTTGAAACCTAACCTCCAAGGTGATGCCATTAGGAGGTAAAGTCCTTGGGAGGCAGGTAATTAGTGCTCTTCCAAAAAAGGACTCACAGAGAGCTCCCTTGCTCCTTGAGAGGATATAGAGGGCAGTTGGCTATCAGTGAGAAAACAGGCCCTCATTGAACCGTCCACTGGTGCTTTGATCTTAGACTTCCTAGCCTTCAGAACTGTGAGAAACAGGTCTCTGTTGTTTATAAGACACTCAGTTTATAGCATTCTGCTATAACAGCCAAATGAACTGCGACAGCTCGCATCATCAATTTACATGCCACTGAGAATAAGTCCAATGAATGGGTCCGCAGGGTCCCCTGTAAGTTCCTACAAACTGCCTCTAGAGATTGAGTTTTAGGTAGAAGTCATACATACTCACAGATTTGAATACTTACAGGAATCAAATATATTAATCCAAGTGGAATTAGCTCAGAAGTAGTCCTAAGGGGTATGTGATCCATGACAAACTGGATAAATTATAACCTGCCTTAAGGAAGAAATTTCACTCATCACCAGAATATGGTGGCACAGATTCTGATAAAAATCAGAATCTATACCAGATTCTGATTTTGCCAAGATTTTCCATTTTTTAAGGAAGAAGAAATGGAAATCAAGGTTTTTATATGAAAATTCCGAACTTTTAAACCTTGTAAAGTAACTCAAAAATTTTAAACACTCTGGGACAAACTATTTTCTTTATAGGCCTAATATGCCCTGAGAGCCATGGTTCCTAATATCTCATTAGTGCTGACTGGGAGCTATCCAGGACTGTTCCGCACATCCAGGGATAAAGGTGACCCTGTGTGGGTCATAAAGGAAAGGCTTAGAAGCAGCTACTTTGGAGAGACGTAACTGATGTTAGCCAGCAGGAGAGACCACTATGACCCATGTCTGGCACCAGGCTGGCGAGAATTTGAGTTAGGAAGGGTCTCCAGGAGCTGCTGGTTCAGAGTGAGCCTCCTGGGCAGAGAACCGCTGGCCAGTGCTGCCAAGAAAGACAATCTACAATTGGGTGTAGCAGATAAGGAAGTCATGTGAGGGAACCACGTTTTAAATATTAAGGATCTGCCAACCCACCATCTCAGACCTATCCCCAGTATCTCAGAATGAGTCACCACTGATAGCGGCAAGCCGTGAACTTGCCATTTTTCCAATTTACAGTTCACTGTGGAGATGAATGGATTTCCTTTCAAGAAAGCAAGTAGAATAAATAAGATTCTCTGGAATTATGGAGAAGGCTTAAATCATATAGACTTTCATTGTGGTGGGTGTGGCCCAAGAGAACATGGGTATATGTGAAATAAGCATATTCACTTTATTAGAATTTCTACCCAGGTAATGATAGAAATGAAACAGCCTCACCTGGGCGGTACCATGTGACCAACGACATTTAATACTTTCTAAGCAACCTCCAAGGTTTTTGAAATAGTCAGAGAATCTGCGGTTTTCTGGATTTAAGGTTTAGGTTTTGTGCCTTTGCAACACATATTCTGTTCTGTGAATGAGGTATCACTTGCTATGTCTTTACGATAGATTATTTTACTAAAATCTATTAACTCTTGAACACACCAAAGTATGCATTTGTATTGCATTGAAATAGATTTTTTTTTAAGTGCTGAAGTTGGAGTAAAAGGTTAATGTTATTCTGACATCTTTCCTGAACATTGACAACGGTCAGTGCATGTCTTACCATTTCTTTTCTTCAACAGTTGGAAACTGCTCAGCTCCACTCAGCACCACAGAAATAATGGGGTATATGGGAACAGGGGAAGAGATTCTCACCACGAGTCAAGTCCTCAAAGATCACAAGTACAGTTGCTGAAAACAATCTAATTTAACCCTAAATCAAACATTCCCTTGCTGTGGGACCTCTGCAAAAAGGAGATATAAATTGTCCTTTCTTCCTCATCTACAAAAAGTATTTCTTATTTTGAAGACCAGGACAAAAATAGTTAGGCAGCTCTATGATTTTGTCAATAAGAGAAAAACTCAGGTAAGGAAGAATAATAGAGGTAACAGCTGACAATTTTTGTTTTCATCATTTATTTTTCACAGGACAACTTAAGAAAACCCTATTTGGGTAACAGAAGGACTATCTACCTAATTGTTAATGTATATGGTTAGGCTAGAATACCAACAATCCACTCTGACATTTATTAAATGAAGTTTCTATAAATTCTCTTATTAAGGTATTATATTTTCCTTTGACGCATAAGATGGAAATGCAGTGCTAAATCTTAACAGAACCTGACTTTGATTGTGACCTACTCCTTACAAACAGCACTATCACATCACTTTGCCACCTGCAAACTCTTCCTTGAAAAAGACAGATGGGGAAACTGAGGAAGATGTGAACTCTCCATCTTCTCCTAGAATAACTTGCCTCTGTTTTTTTTTTTTTAACTGAGTTCAAATTTCAAAATTCTCATTTAAAAACTTCAGACAATTGGTTTGGGGTGGGAGAAGAAACCTAATGCGTCTGCTGGCACAGTTCCAGCGTCTGTGTCATCACCCTACATTCCTGGGAGGACCTCCATTACCTGGAGGTGACAAAGCTAAAGTGCAGTTTAAACCAAAGTGATTGAAGATGAAGGCAAATGCCCAACACGCAAAATAATGGAGAAACTTTCATCAATATCTCCAGTCAATCACTGGTTAGGACAATCAAGGAAAGCACCATAAGTTTCCATGTCCATATCTAAAAGAAATTTGAATTAGACTAAAGGGGATCAGGCAAAAAGATTTAAAAAGCTGGGGCTTTCCTCAGAAAATATAATAAGATCTATCATTTATCTTGTGAATTTTATAGGAATGTGTATGTGTGAAAACCCTCCAAATGCAATTCCTGAAGATTGAAAGCCCATGTTCTTCCTTTCCAAATCCAGTATTAAAAGGGGGAACTTAAGGGAAAAGTAAAGAGCCTATGGGAGTGCCAGTAAGCTTGCTAGGGAGAAGGCTACTAATTCTTAATGTTCAAAAATTATCTCTGGATGTGTACATATATATTTAAGTCATGAGGTACAATTATTTTAAGAGAAGATGATTGCTTTACTCCAGTCTTGAGTACCTCACTGCCCTCTATCAGCCATTGTAAGCACCATAAAAGAAATGAGTCATAACATCACAATGAATTATTTGGGGCTCCTCCATATCACAGCTAATAAGATTGTGGCTTCATGCCATTACTAAGTCAGCATCAGTCAGAGGCTGGTTTAACACAGCAAGGTACAACTTTGTCACAAGAGGAGCTGCTCAAAAATGGTGTACAATGCAGGAAAATATTCACCACTATATCCTGTATTTCTGAGTGTGTCCAATTGATCTAATCCAAAAAGAATAGACACAGGGATTATTATCTGCTTACAAGAAATTTTTTTAAAAATTACATAAGAGCAACTTTTCTCTGAATTCCATCCAAGTTCTTGATTCTCCTATTCCTATCCCCCCAAATATACTAATCTGCAGCACATAGAAATAAATCAACAGGCCCAAAAATTTATTGCTGAAGCCAATCTTCCCCATCCCCACTTCATCATAGCTACCTAGCATGCATTCAGAGGCTTCTAGAGAGGAACTACACATGAATTCATTTGATCAACTGATTAATGCCCCTATCAAATTACTTAGAGTAGAGAGTCCAAAGATTTCTAATATTGTCAGACAACTGGAGCAGAGTGATTTTATTGGGCATCTCAGTACCAAAAGTGCTGAGTGAATATATAGTAGTGAAACTCCATTAAAGGGCAGAGTTTAGCCAGTGTCCTCTGCCCTCTTACCTTATAAGTCTGGCTTCACTCTCTGCAACACTATTAAACTGCCAGTGCATTGTCCCAGCAACCTGTTAAATGGAGGATTTAAAGATTTTCCCAAGAATGTAATTACCAAGTGCTTTCTGGGCAGATAGAAGTTGGGAGGCACTATTTCCTGACTGACTCTTAACAAATGAATGCTTTTCAGACTACTATCAAGTTATCTGAAGAAAGAAAATTGTATAC
>PVKM010005135.1:0-49111 GCA_004027735.1 Carollia perspicillata
ATTCGGGATGGTGGGGACCATGCAGCTTTGGTAAGAGTCAGGACCATGTGGCTTTGGGGTGCTCCCTTTTGCCATGTGGCTTAGGAAGCAGGAGAGATCTTGCTGGAAAGGAAAGGGGTGAAGGGACTTGCTGGCGGGCCATGAGAAGGTGCCACATAGTTTTGGATTAACTGGAGATCATGGTGTAAACACAGCTGATGGTACTGGGAACTCAGGGGCCCCCTGATACATGGACTTCTACTTCTTTTCCTGAGATACAGTACCACAGACTGGGCAGAGGAAGAAGGAAGGACTGTGTGCATTTGTGGGTATTCTAAAGGACTTTAGTGTTTTAATGAAAACATTAAGTCATTATTCTAAGTCTATATATTTTTTTTTAAATAAATAATTCCTGTCCTTTCCACCAATCTCTGGCATTGAGAGGTGTCTTTCCCAAGCAGTGAGCAAAGTGAACCTAGTTCAGGGAGAAGGGACCCCGGAGCACAAGGTGGGTTCCATTCGATAATAGTATATCATTCACCCCCTCTGGGTCTGTTCTGTAACAAGTAGACACAGGAGAAGTTCTGGAAATGAGTAGAAGTTACCCTTTCTTAAGAGACATTTTCATTTATCAGGGAAAACTACATTTGTAAAAGTGTCTCCCTCTCTGTACCCGGAATAAAAGAATCGTTAAATCTCTAGAAATTCTATGAAGGAAGAAGGCATAGACTTAAATCTGCATAACAATCTCACCCTTATTTACTATGCTTTTCTTGAAAACTCCTATAACTGATGCCCCCACCCCCAATACCTTCTTTTGTCTTTAACTAGAGATGGTGATACAGGGTGCAGCCAAGAGGGGAGCTCAAAAAGGGATTTGGAATGGGGCCCAGTATTCAAGGTGTCTAGGAAATATTAGAGAGACATATAGGATGTCCTCACCCCTTCCCCCCACAGGGGTGAGTTGGGGGAAGGAACACATGGAGCAGGGCATGCAGGGCTGTTTTGTACAGCCACAGCCTTGCAGCTAATCCATGGCATGGCCATTTAACACATCTATAGCCTTTGGCAAGTCACTTGGATATGTTAAATAGCTGTGGCCATGCTTGGAGCCAGGGGGATGGAAGTCACTCACCCCCAAGATGTAAGTGGGGGGCAGGTCTCCCAAGTTACAGTGCCTGTGTGGGAGCTGGAAGAAGATTGGCTCCAGGATATTGGTCCCTATCTGCCCAGACTCACAATGGCATCCCAGTAAACTTGGAATAATACAGGGATGCTGGCAAGTGTAACTGTTTGTAGGAAATAGGGGTACAGAGGAAGATTGGCTCAGGGATTTAAACCCAGGCACAGCAGCCATTGAGGGAGAACCACAAGGTCTTAGCAAGAGTGCAGATCATTTCACAACTTCAGTGCAAAAGGGGAACCATGAGGCTTGGCAAGGGTACAGACCCCTTTGCAGCTTGGTGAAAGAGGGAACCATGAGGCTTTGTCAGAATGCACACCCCCGCAGCTCTGGTGGAGGAAAGAAGAAACTTTGCCTGGACAAATGGGTGCAAAGAACTCTTGCCAGTAGACTGTGAGAAGGTGCCACGTGGCTTTGGATTAACTGGACATCCTGCCTGGATGGTAACACCTCTGATGGTGCCAACGGCCTGGAAACACGGACATGTGCTCTTTCCCTGAGTTACAGTACCCTGAATTAGGGCAGGGGGGAGACAGGAGCTGTTGAGTGCATCTGTGGGTATATTAAAGAACTTTGATATTTTAATAAAGATGGAGTTCACTACTTTAATTCTGTATAGCCTTAAATAAACATTTCCTTTCCTTTTCACAAATCTCTGGCATTGAGAGATAGCTTTCCAATCGGCAATGGGCAGATGAACCCAGTAGGCGGTCCAGATGGTATTAGTATACCATCCTCCGGAGTCTGGGCCCCTGTGTAAGTATGTGTCTGTTCTGTAACAATGGTATTTAAGATGTTGGCTTGGGCCATTTCAGGTCATCACTCAGGTTTTCTAGGTGTCTTCCATGTATTTGAGGGTATACATGTAATTAAACTCCTATTGTTTTTTTCTTCTGTTAATTATGTATTTTATTAAGAAGGGGGGTGCTGTCCTAAGCTAAGCACCTAAAGGTATAAAGTAGAAATTATTTTCATCCCCTGCAATATCAATCCATTTTTCCAGAAGTGGAAAAGGACATTAAAAAAGGTTGTGTAAACTGCCCTAAATTACATAATAAGAGGTAGAGCTGGAATTTGAAACTAGAATACCCATATCCTGTTACACTTACTCAATAGCCTTCCCTAATCTCCTTTCACCACTGAAGATTGGGGCAAAAATTGACCCTTTGGTGAACAACACAAAGAGAAACTTTCAAATTATGTTTTTTTTTGTTTGTTTGTTTTTAACCAGGGCATAATTATGGGTATTTTTAAATTAGTTATTTTATTTTTAACATTGACATTTTATTTACACCATGTATAAGTTTTAACTTTTTGCTTCTGCAGGTTTTCAGTAAAGGAGAAGCTACGTTTTTATCAGAGTCTTAAAATATTAATTATAAGAATATTACAGATGGAGAGGTATTCTGAAGCAATTAGCTGAGAAAAAAATAAGAAAAGAAAACCATTAATGAAAACCTTTGGTAATTCAAGTCTATTTTGCTTCAAGGAACAGTAGCAGATTGCCAGACAAATCACTTAGATAAAGATGACAGGTCCAGAATCAAAGGTTTTGAGTCTTCTTTGTAGTTCCTGCCATTTTTTTTTTTTTGTTTTGAAGACTAAGCTCTAATAATAGGTATTAATCTCTTTGAGCCCTGAATCCCTAGTACTCTTTAATTCCCCTCGAGTTTTTATTTTTTAATTTACTTTTATTTAAAATATGTTTATTGATGAGAGAGAGAGAGAAAGAGAGAAAAATCAATATGGGAGAGAAATATTGATTAGTTGACCTATTTATACCCTACTCGGGCATTGAACCAGCAACCTAGGTATGTGCTGTGACCAGGAATTTAACCCACAACTTTTTGGTATATGGCAACAACACTCTAACCAACTGAGCCACACTGGCCAGGGCCCCCTCAAATTTTTAAAGCATGGACTGCTCACCTAGCAGTGTGTCTAGCATTTAGTAAGTACTCCATAAAAATACTGTTGAATGAATGAATGAAAGAAAAAATGCATAACTAGGATCAGAAAATCACAAACTACACTCAGTTTCCATATGTAGAAGAGGTTTTATATTTAATCCTTGTTAACTTTTTTAAAGAAAAACACAATTTCAAAATACTCAGGATTTCCTAACCTTAAAATTTTGCATTTATGTGTGAATATTGCCTATAGAGCCGGTTGTATAAAGATGTTGAAGTTGGTAGAAAAAAGGGACAAAGTTATCCAGGAATCCGGAAGAAGGTGGGTGATGAGTAGCAACAACCACAAAACAGCAAGAATGGATTGTATTGTCTGTATGCTTGGTACATGCTGAGTATTGCACTAATAAGTTATCTAATTTACCTCTTTATCACTTTACCCCATGAGGTGGGTATAATGTAGCAGCTACTAAAATTGGGGTACAAGGTCAAAATTACAGTGTTACTGTAATGGGGTGCAAAGTAGGGGTTCCCTGAAAGTAGCAGAGGGTATCCACTACAACCCTAAATTGAGGAAAAGAGAAAGTGGATGATACAACATTTGAGATATTTTGCGTAACAATGCCAAATTAATAGTCATGCCTCTCCTGAAAGCAGGAGGTCTGCTGGCCAGGTCAAAAAGTGTACATGACTTTAGGAGTGTATAGTGACTTGTGACATAGCCAGGGAAGGTGAATACCCACCCCAGATGTCCCTGTGTCACTGGGCACTCTTGACCTGACTAGAAATGGCAGCCAAAAGAAGGTAAAAGATAAAAAACGGTAGATGCTAACATATCATAGAAGAGGTTGGTTATAAGGTCACATAAGAAGTTCCAGGGCAAGCATTTAAATGTGGGTGGGCTGAAAGGTTGTATGAGGACGTGGTCTGCCATGAGTAAGGTAGAAACCATGTGGTTTGGTGTGAGAGCATGCCACGATGTCTGGAGTAAGAAGGTACAAGCCAGCTAGGAAGCCTGCCTGGAGAAGACCTTGACAGAGATGACAGAACTGCAGGGGCCTGCCTAAGCAAGCACAGGTTTGTGGTAGATGCTTGGAGCTCAATTGTGACCAGGAATGTTAAGTTGCAGACTCTGCTTCTCTGAAGGATGTACAGAGAAGTCACTCTCTTGGAACTGTGCATCCCTGTACCCCACCATGACCTAGTGTAACACAGCATGTTTTCCTGAATCATTGCATGGAGGCTGAGATCAGTGTGCCCCAGAATCTGAAGGAGAGCTACTGCAAGAGGATGGTGACTCTCAAATCCACAGTGTATATTCCAGAGAGGATGGAGATCTGTTTGCACAGAGAGCTGGATTAAAAACAGAGAAGGATATGGAGAACTTCTGGGAATAGTTTTGGCATGCAGCCTTTTGGGGAGCAAGGGAAGTACTGGTTCTCATGGTAGAGGAGGGCTCTAAGCAGGAGTGCTCTCAGTGCCCTCTCCCAAGGTTGGAACCTTGTTAATAAAAACCTGTTTCAGGATCTCATCAAACTAAAAAATTTCTACATGTCTAAAGAAAACAGCATTAAAATGAAAGGAGAACCAACTGTATGGGAAAACATATTTGCCAATGATACCTCAGACAAAGGTTTGATCTCCAAAATGTATAAAGAACTCACATGACTCCACTCCAGGAAGAAAAGTAATCCAATTGAAAAATGGGCAAAGGACTTGAACAGATTCTTCTCCAAGGAAGACATACAGAGGGCCCAGAGACATATGAGAAGAATGCTCAGCATCACTAGCCATCAGAGATATGCAAACTGAAAACCACAATGAGATACCACTTCACACCAGTCAGAATGGCAATTGCAAGTAAATCAACAAACAACAAGTGTTGGAGAGGATACGGAGAAAAGGGAACCCTAGTGCACTCTTGGTGGGAATGAAGACTGATGAAACCACTGTGGAAAACAGTATGAAATTTCCTCAGAAAGCTAAACATAGAACTGCTTTTAGTCCTGGCATTTCCATTGCTGGGATTATACCCTAAGAACACTGAAACACCAATTCAAAAGAACCTATGCACCCCAGTGTTCATAGCAGCACAATTTACAATAGCCAAGTGCTGGAAGCAATCTAAATGTTCATTAGTAAATGAATGGATCCAAACACTATGATACATTATGTGATGGAATACTATGCAGCAGAAAGAAGGAGCTCCTACCCTTTTTGACAGCATCGAAGGAACTGGAGATCATGCTGAGTGAAATAAAGTAAGCAGTAAAAGACAAATACCATATGATCTTACCCATAAGAGGAACCTAAACAACAAAACAGACAAGCAAGCAAAATATAACCAGAGACATTGAAATTAACAACCAACTGACAATAACCAGAAAGGGAGGGGATAATGGGGGAAAAGAAAGGGGGGAAATGAAGGGGAAGGGTTTTCCGGAACATGTATAAAGGACACATGGGCAAAACCAAAGAGGGGTAGAATCTAGGGTGGGAGGTGGGGAAGGCTGGAGTGGGGGTAGTGGTGGTGGGGGGGAAATGGAGACAATTGTACTTTAACAACAATAAAACATAATTTAAAAATTAAAATAAATAAATAAACCTGTTTATTTCAACGCTAATTGTTAAGTCACGTGTCAAGGTGCCAGCTAGCCAATCCTTGGTTTGCTGCGTTGTGTTACTACTATTTAGCTATCAGAACTAAGAAAGTGTCTAAAACCCTCTGTGTCTACTTCTTTTCTGTACAAAAGAGTGATAATAATATTATCTAAAATGTAGGCTTGTTTTAAGGATTAGATATATGTGTTACTAGATGTAAAGTGCTTAGAATCATGCTTATCACTAATTCCTTTACTAATATTAGCCATTTAAACTTTAATATTTAAGATTTAATGAATTGAGCAAATTTAGTCTATCTCTTTTGTAAGCGTCTGGTTGTACCACCAATCCCAATTGTAAAACAGTTCCATGTATCAGATTGAGAGTAGTTTTAAAGAAAATGCTTAGATGGCAATCAGAACAGCTCAAATCAGAGCCCGTCTGATAATGTGGTCCTATAGCATCAGCTTTATTCATTATCCACAGAGAATTGACAATATACATATTATTGCATCATATATTTCATACATGTTATGCATTTCATATATAATGTAATGTGTTATTATATAATTATAACATATAATATAAAACATAAAATATATACAAAATATATACTTTCTCTAAATCTATGAAGTATGTTTCAGAGAAAATAATCATGTTGCCCAGAAATCAACAGCTTGTTCAAAGTGATCCTACTAGCTATTCTAATTAAATAACACCAGTACAATATTAAGTAGGAAATAAACAGAGAAATAAGAAAATTCCAAAAGAATAATGATGGCATTCATTATGCTCTGAACTTACTGCCATCAGCAAGATAATTCTGAAAGGAAACAACATATGACCTGTATAAGAACAAACATAATATAAAAATAAAAAGTTTGATTCTTCCCATTGAAAATAGATGAAAAGATTATGCTCCCATGCTTTTTCTTAAAATGTTTAATTAAAAATCTTTGTAAGTATCTTTTCTTTTCTTCAAAATATTTTTTCTTAAATTACATAGGCCTTTTGTCAGCTTTAAGATTTAAGAGAGTCTTTCTCAAGGACCTGGGGACCATCTCTTTGAACTATAAACATCAAAGGAGACAGTGCCCAGAACTTCCAGCCTCTGGATGGGGAGTAGGACACTAACTTTGGTGGGCACCTGGCTCTAAGTTGCAAAACTAACTATTGAAATAAAAATGTGAGAAGTTTGGCTACCAACAGTAAATCAACAAAAAAACAAATGTTGGTGAGGATGTGGAGAAAAGGGAACCTTTGTGCACCATTGGTGGGAATATAGACTGGTATACCTACTTTGGAAAACAGTATGGTGATTCCTCAAAAAATTAAAAGTAGAATTGCCTATGATCAACCAATTCTACTTCTGGGTATTTATCTGAAAAAATTCAAAACACTAAGTTGAAAAGATATATGCACCCCATGTTTATTGTGGCATTATTTACAACATCCAAGATATTGAAACAACCTAAGTGTCCATCAGTAGAAAATTGTATAAAAAGATGTAGGACATATATACAAAGGAATACTACTTGGGTATAAAAAAAATGGCATCTTGCCATTTGTGACAACATGGATAAACTTAGAGGGCATTATGCTAATTAAAATAAGTCAGACATAGAAACACAAATACAACATGATTTCACTTACTTGTGGAATGTAAAAAACAAAATAAATAAACAAAACAGAAACAGATGCACAAATATAGAGAACAGACTAATAGTTGCTAGAAGGAAGGGGGTTGGGGAGCTGGGTGGAAATGGTAATGAGATTAAGAAATACAATTGGTAGTTACAAAATAGTCAAAGAGATATAAAGTACAACATAGGGAATATAATCAATAAGATAATAATAACTATGTATGGTACCAGGAGAGTACTAGATGTACTGGGAGGATCATGTTGCAAGGTATAAAAATGTCTAACCATTATGTTTTACAGCTGAAACTAATATAATATTGAATGCCATTGTAATTTAAAAAGTTACTGTAAAAAAGATGTGAGAAGTTTATTTTTCCTTTGGATAAACAGCTAACATAGTCACCCCAAATACCAGGCATATCTAGGATGAACTAGGCATGACAAAGTGTGCCATCAAAGCCTGCCTCATGGTCTAGTTATGTTTATCTTGGGAACATGTGCCGAATAGGTTGTATCTCATTGGCTATGTTAAAGGGTAAGAATTCTTTCTGTCCCTGTAATCTCTTAGCAGATTATCTATGATGTTAACTTTTTTCAGATTTAATGCTTACCTAAAAATAAAACTTTTCTTTCTCTACTACCTTTTGGAGACATATCTTGGGTTGAAAGAATATTTCATTTATAATTTTATTTCCCCAACAATACTAGTTAATTGAAAAAATATCTATCAGTTATCAGATGACATTAAGTAAGGTATGTAAATAATTCTTCCACAACCAATGTTTGGTACAGCAGAAAGACTGTCTACTTACTACTCAGGAATCATTTTCAATTTGTTGATAATATAGTTGGCCTTTATAAAATATGACCAGTAATAAGTGGTCTCACTCAATGTTGACCATAATCTCACAGTATTGATCACGATATTTCTGGGGATTTATGTAAAAGCCACAACCATGGAATCTTCTATAGAATTCAACAACAAAACAAATATTGGAAAGAAGGCTTATTCACTTTTTTTAGAATCAGGAGGGAAAACTTGTCTGTTTCATTAGCAGTGAGTTTATTGCAATAGGTCACACTGAGACAAATGCAATAATATGAAATATGTAGGAGGTAAGACTGAAATACAAATGACAAAACAGAGCATTTCTTTAAATACTATGAATGATAAATCAGTTAGTACTTAAGTAATATTAGAGAGAAATGCCAGACAAATTTCAGATGAATATGCAACATTTTCTAGGACCTTTTGCCACCCAGGGATCATGAGCTACGGGAATCATGAGCTACTATCTAAGCCAAAATAATTAGCTGAAATAATATGATATATTCCTCTTCAATTAGAGATTAAAACCAGGTTCTGCACAGGGCAGAATAATTTTCTAAGAAGAAGAGAATTATGACACAACTCAGTGAAGCCTTGGGTATCGATCCTGACTTACTGGCACTGTTCCCTTATGTTACACAAAGACTTTAAGTTTTTGTACCTCCAGCAAATACCACAGATCATAGATTTACCTAGTGAATTGAATCCTTGATCACTGGGTCTGACCAAATTATCTGGAGAAAGGAAGAAGTTTCATACTTAGTAAATGATCACTACATGTCTTGATAAAGATAGCTAATTGTGTTTCATTCAATTCTCACAAAACAAAATGGGATGTTGTCATTTTCATTGCATTCTGAAGGCCACTAATCAGCTTTTCATCTTAAAAGGACAAGTTCAGCATTGACACTGTGGCCAGCCATATGATGAGGTTCTCATCAAGGACACGTGAGCACAAAGGAAGTATGTGACTTCTGCCTTACCTGCCTAAAGAAGGTTGCTTGACCTAGATATCTTCCTGTCCCTTTCCTAACCTTGAACTGGAACACAGAATTATTAGAGAGGCAGTGTAGGCCCAGAAGAATAAAACAGTGGTGATGAATGGACAGACCAAACTGGAAAGATAACCTGGGTCTCAGTGATCTTGTGAAGTCAACACGCACACCAACCTAGAGGTGCAGACATTTCGATGAAAAAGAAGGAAGCTTTCATCTTATTTAAGCCATTGTATTTTTTCCATTCTTTTTGTTATAGCCACTGAACCTTTATTTTTCCAATTTATACAGATGGTTTTGTTCCTGGGCAACCGAGCTATCTAGCATTGGCTTTGAACTTGTGGAGGTCTAATGGAATGTAGTATGTACTTTACGCTTAACACTCATCTTTCATTGACCAAATTGCCTGCAATTTCAGTATTTTTCCCATAATAAACTGCTGCATCTATGTTTGTTGAATTATAATTAGAATTTGTGAAGTGAGAGCAAACCTTGCAAATGGAAGGAATGATCACCACAACTTGTTCAAATGATCTATATTGTTTATAGCAAATATTACCAAAAAATTCAGCATATCTCTGTATGATTCTAAACATGTTAAAATTTGAACCCCATTACTTTTAGTTTTAAACAATTATCTTGAATTATTTCAAGAAATATGCTTAACAGGCAGCAGTTGTATATATATACATATACATATATACATATTTTTTCATATCTATATAATTACATAATATGAAGTTAAGAGAAATGCTTTGAAAGGTTCAGCCTTAAACCTTCAAGTAAGGAAATGTATACATACTGCATATATAAGAGAAATATAAATAAAATTAAGGGAATGTATAATTTTATTATATATTATAATGTGTATATATATAATTTTTATGGTGGAGATCTCATGTACTTGATCCACATAGGTACTCCTAAAAACCTACCTAGAAGCCATTTTTGTACTCTGACCTGAAGTTGAAAATTTTTATCACATACATGATATTATCACACTTATCTAATGAATAACGGCTCCCATGTCCTGCTGTTAAAATCATCCCTTTTAGTTATAATGCTATTTATAGATTTTTCCTACTGATGCTTGCCTAGTTGAGCAAATCACACAATAGCAAAATAAATAGTAATAAAGAATGAGATTAAAGAAAGATAAGTTTGCTGTTGACAGGGAAAGTGGGTAGAATATATGGGGCCAACCGAGGAAAAGGAGACCTAAGTGTCAAAATTCAGAGAGAGGCTGTGATTACTTAAAAAGTTCCTTAAATCACCTAAAAAAGCAATTGAAATACAAAAGCATTAAGAAGGGAAGTAAAGGACATAAAGGGATACTCAAGTTACATTTCTCCTGCTTCCCAGTGTCCATTTCACAAGCTACCAAGACCTTTGCTCTCTACAAGTATCTTACAAAATATATAACTGACCTCAGCTCCCTGTATGTGTTCTCCGTTACACTTCTCCTAAATGCCATCGACACCAATGCTGTCCTCCTAGCCGACTTCCCAGTCTCCCAGTCATTCTGGTCTTTTATATGACCTTTATTTCACCTCCTGCTCAATCATCAAGCCCACATTGTTGGAGTCTGTCAAAGATTATGAAGCCAGCCCCCCTCCTTGTTGCCTCACCTCCCTCACCTCACTGCAAGTCTCATGGGTATCTTCATCAGCTGTCATCTGCACAGTGGGTCTCACTATCTTCATTGTTGCCTTCTTAAAATCATCCTCTTCACCAATCCCTGCCTGCCTGCCTTCTTTCTTCTGGCCATCACCACACTTGTGATCAGTGCCAATGGGTCATGCATAAGTATTCTTTGGTTATTCCCTTCACATTCTTTCATCTAGTCAACTGTCAGACTCTTTCATGTATCCATGCTTTTTAAATTTCATTCATCAGTTTATTTTGGGCAAAAGGGAGGGGGTGTGGGAATGGGGACATTCTGTAATAGTGTAATAGTGTAAACAATAAAAATAAAGTTAAAAAAATCCTCTCACCTGAGGCCACAAGATAAGGTAAATACTAGTCAGACTCTATCATTCTTCTGCATACTGTATAAACCCTACACCATCAGACAGTTCAATGAAAGGCCTGTGGGTTTTTTATTACATGCCTGACACAGAACAAAAATACATACACATAAAACACCCTGACCACACCAGAAGGTGCTGTTGCAGCATAAGATTTCAGAAGAGCTCTTTGAGGTCTATGGAAACCACAGAAAAATGACTTCCAGATGTCAACACAAACATGAACAGGACCATGGTCATTATTAGGACAAAAGAGTGATCATAGAATCAATACAATAGCATGTTAAGGAAAACCTAATGATCAAAATGCAATGCTGGGTCCTATGCAGTTGTCTTCTATGGCTGTGCAGCAAGGCATAGGTTCAATGTGCTACTTTTTTTTGAAACAACAGAAAATTTCTTAGTATGGATAAAGAAATGTAATGTGTGATGATTTATGTGTGTGATAACTTTTTTAACACATACATAAAATAGTTTTTGTTTAACTCAATTCTATGGCAGTGTGCTTTCTGGAGAGGAGGAGAAAGCTGAGCTCAGAGTTGTGTGCTGGTAAACTGAGGGCTGCCATGTTAATTTGAACCTCTCTCTCCCACAGAAAACCAGACAGGTAAGAACCACTTCTCCATGGGCCAGCAAACAGAGCTGCCACCAAGACCTTCAGGACCTTGAACAGATTTCACCAACATACTCAGGACAACTCAACATGATGGATTCCTTACATCTACCCCTAAAGGCCCACTCATTCACCCAAAACATGTATTCAGTAGTCATTACTCAGCAGTCCTTTATTACAATTCTGTGCAAGGCACTAGAATAAAAGAATTCCAATGCTAGTAGTCATCATGCTGTCATCTTGTTTAAAGGTGAACATTCACATGAGAAATACAAGTATGTTTTCCATTAGTAAGTATGACTTATGTCTTAGCAAGTGTTTCAGTAACTAAAGTGTGTGTGTTGTATGTGGCTGTACATGTGCTCATGTACACACAGAAGTCTACAGAATACAGAAATAATGCTGTGGATTAATTCCAATCCTCAACACTCTGTTCCAGACCCAGCACTGAGCTAACTATCAACTAGTATATGACATTGATTTCTTATCCCATCCACCAATATTGTGAGTGGTACAATTCAAGATATACAGTACTCATCTATCCTTAGTGACTTTAGTTAGAAAAATAAGACTCTCTCTGCTCCTTTCCTAAAACACACACACATACAGATAAGTAAGGAGGCTAATCAAGTAGAATACAGCAGTAGATCTCCAAAATAAGTGTTATACACAAAATGGAATTTTTTACTAACTATTTTTGCATAGTGGGGAAATACCTAAATGGATTTTCAACATATTTCAAGAGCTTATTTGAGACTTAAAAAGCAGGCTCTGTGGTATTCATGAAATTCACCATGGGGTGCACAGATGGGAACCCAAACAGACCACAATGACCAGAGTAGCTGAAAGAGAAGCACAAGAGGTCTACATGGATACCAACTGCCACAGACACACTACATGGATTGAAGAATCCAGAGAGTGAACAAACCACTTCAGACATGGGGCCCAAGTTCAAAGTCACCAGGACAGGTGCTTTGACTTGTAGGTGTTGGTTTGTAACTGAGCTGCATATTTCACAGGGAACCCAACCAAACATTCTCCAAAGCAAAGAACAACAGGAATTTTCCTGTAACTGTGGTTTGGGAATTTCAGCCCAACATTGTGAGAGTCAGCCCAATTTAAGTGTCATGGATTCAGCCACAGAATTTGCTGTATGCTACTATGGTCAGAAGAATGAATTAGAATGAGATATCAATGAATTTGGGTCTTTAAAGGTGGCTATATTTTAGATTAAAAAGCCAAAGAGTAAAGATCCTTAGACAAGAGAAAAGGTGTAACTGTTTTTGAGTGTGCATTCTCAAACCCAGACCATCTTGTTCAACCAAGACCATGACACATTTGTGAGACTTCAGCCCAATCCTCAGTTCCCCTCACCTCCCAAAATCCAGAATGTCAGTAAGAGGTTCCCTGAAGTTTACTTCTCAGGGAATCCTGCAGCTTAAAAAGGGGGATACTGTCTCTAATAGAGTATAACTTCAAAATGGATAACTCACCCAGGTTCTGTTTCATTGAAAGACCATGTTACTCATTCCTTTTTGATTGAAAACCACATCGGCTCCATCCCTATAACACTTCATTTTTTTTTAAAAAATCAAACAAATCAAAATTAAAAATCTTTTCTTCCCCTAAGGCAGAACATTTCTTTCTGTACTTAGACTCTTTCTTAACCACACAGAAGCTTACCTCTTTCTGCCTGTTCCTCACTGGGCAACTACTCCATCAGCAGTGATCTTCAGTTCACAACAGTTAGGTAAGTTCAATTTTCTTTGCCTATAAGGGGAATAGTCTACACTGTCTGGCCAAGGTGTTCCTAATGGATACAATTTCCTCACCCTAAAATTCTGTGTGTTCTGTGTATGTGAATTAGTTTTGGCTGCTCTGTATTTCAAATATCAAAAACTCAGAAACTAACCACAGCCTTACACAGTTCTCATTTAAAGGACCACACAAAAAAATGCTTTGCTGTAATCATTGTTTTATGAACTTACTTTGAGCATAAGGTATCTTTAAAATGATTTTGGCATAATGTATGCGCTTGATTTTACCAATATTTATTATTAGATCAATTTTCAGCATTACAATGTGAATACTATAGAAGATACCATAAATTATAAATATCAGCATTAAAATATAGAAATTTTGTCTAATGTTAATATGTAGATATAATGTATAACAAGTGAATTACAAAGCTGTTAGTTTTCCATGACTGACTTCAAAACTCGACCATTTGACTAAAAATTTTTTTATAAGGCAGTTTTATTATTTCTTTATGAAGTAGGAAAGTTTATAATTATCCTTTATATCCTGGTAGTTTAGCTTAAGTATGTTGACAATTCATTTCTGCTGAACAGTTACATTCTAACAACTATACTTCCTTAATGTCACTATCATTACTGTTTGAAAATAATAAGTTCACTATTTCCTTAGTGTGTATAATTTTTCTATTAAAAATTATATTTAAAGAACTGATTAATGAAACCCATTGAATTTTAGAGAGAGAAGATGGGGGCCTGGTAGGAGGGAGCAGATTCCATTTCCTCCTACACACAGGAGAGAAACCAGGCCGATCTATGGAGGAGCAGAGCAGACAGCCAACAGTACCACAGCATATATGAAGATAGGAGATCAAAAATTGTAGCAGACATTCAAAAACCAGATGGTAAGGGGACTACTTTGGGAAAATAGAAGCCTAGAGATCAGTTCAGGGAGCAAGGAGGCTGCAACCCCGGCCCAAGGCCCATTGAGCCAACCATAGGGAGCTGGGTCGGTGCTCCCTCCCTGGCTAGGCAGGGTTTGAGCAGCACTGGGGGAAGCCTGGATGCTTGAAATTTCAGAAAGCAATTTCAAGGATTGAGTAGCAAACGCACGGGGGCTGTGAGCACCCACGCATAGCCCCGGAAAGAATGTGTGCCCAAGCGGTATGACCAGAGTTGGCCCTGCCTGGCACACCCGAAACCCGGTGAGAGAGAGCTTTGTAGAGCAACCGGGGACCACGCCAGGATCTGGAGAGAGAGTGTGCACCTTGGGTGACTGGGAGCCTGCACCTGGTAAACCCAGAGTGGGCACCCATGAGGCTGGACACCGGGAGAGGACTTCAATAAAACCTGGGCGGCCAGAGAACAAAAGAAGGCTCCAATAAACCTAGAGTGGGCCCGCACATGGCCAGAGAACCCAAGACCCAGGGATCCAAAGACCACATCTATAAACCCACCCCTCAAACTGCTGTAGCCAGCAAGAACAGAAAAACCGGTTTGACCAGTTTGAAACCAGCAAGAAGTTTTTTTTCTTTTTTTATAGTTTTATTTTTATTCTTTTTTCTGTTTTTTGTTTTCGCCCCCTGGAATGTCAGTGTGTGTGTGTGCGTGTGTGTGTGTGTGTGTGTGATTTTTCTAAAGAAATTTTTAATTTTTTTAATTTTTATTTTTATGTCTCAATGCTTTTTACTTTTCTTTCCTTCTTTCTTGTTTTATGTCTTCCTCCTTTCTTTCCAATTTATCTCTTCTACCTTCCTTAGTCTGCAGTTTTTTAAAAAAATATGCACAAATGAGACAAAGAAACCCGGAACTGTGAAAAGACCAGAGTTGGTCTCAAAAACGGGGGATCCCAACAGTTGAGACAGACAAATTTCGCTTTGCTATTACAAGGAAACTGCAAGATATTGCATATCTGCATTATTATTTTTATATCATTCTTACAACTTGTATTTGAATAATATTTTGGTATTACTCTTCTTTCTGTTTAGTCTTTCTTTATGTCTGGGTATATTGTATTGATTGACAGGTTTCCCCTGTTCTCTCAGTCATAGTCTATTGTTAATTTACTGTCATTCACTTCATCTGTGTTCTATTAGCACACTACTGAAAGTCTGACACTCCTTATCCTTGGTATCTAGATTTCATAGATTTTGTCATATGATTGTTGCTGTAATATTATTGTAAATAATACCTGTTCCATACTATTGTAAATACTACACAACACCCCTCCCAGATCATACCCCACTTCACAGTTTTCTGAACTCTATTACTGTAGTGGTTAACTCTATTCTCTCATACACTACACCTATTTGCTATCATTTATTATCATCTTATCTCAGAATCTGACATCTCACAACCTCACTGCTTTCTAGATCCAACTCACAACCCTTCCCTCACCAAGAGTCTTATATTTATTCCACTATTTCTAAAAAAACTGACTTGTTGTGTAGTATATCACGATTAATATTACACATAGCCAAAGGATTTCCTATCTCTTCTTTACCTGCTGCTACTGTAAATAACATAGAATATTATCTTACTGTCTTAAACCATTTTCCCTTACCCCTGCAACTGATCACAAAAAAAGAATAGGTGGAAGCAGTGAACACCAGGATACCCAAAGGAGACTGCACAACTGAATCTCACAGGTACACTACCACAGAAGTTCACGCCATAAACTCACGGAGTCAGAACAGATCAATTTAAGAAGCTGAGGCTAATAAAGAAGAATCTCACAAACAATGGGAAGACAAAGAAACAATTTCCAAATGAAAGGAAAGGAGGAAACCTGAGCAAGAATGCTAAGTGAAATAGAGGCAACTCAACTATCTGAGTCTGAGTTCAAAGCAATGGTTACCAGGAAGCTCCATGAGCTCACAACAAACTACCAGAAACTACAAGAACACTACAATGAACTTGCTGCAAACTATATCAACATGAAAAGGACATAGAAAATATCAACAAGGGCCAAGAGGAAATGAAGAATACAATATCTGAAATGAAGGACACAGTACAAGTAATCAAAAGCAGGATAGATGAAGCAGAAGATCAGATGAGTGAGATGGAGGACAAAATAGAAAAGAAAAAAAAAAAAACACCCAGAAAGAGCAGGGAAAGGAAAGGAGGCTCAGAAAGAATGAAGAGGGATTAAGAGAAATACAAGATAATATGAAACATAATAATATCAGAATAATAGGGATACCAGAAGGAGAAGAAGAAGAAAAAGGTATAGAAAATCTATTTGAAAAAGTGATGATGGAAAACTTCCCTAATCTGATGAGTGAAAAAGTCACACAAATCCAAGAAACACAGACAGTCCAAATTAAGAGGAACCCAAGCAGGCCCACTCCAAGACACATCATAATAAAAGTGGCAAAATCCGAAGACAGACAGAATCTTAAAGGAAGAAAGGGAGAAAAGGGAAATAACATGCAAGGGAGCCCCAATAAGCTTAGCTGCTGACTTCTCAATTGAAACGCTCCAAGCCGGAAGAGAATGGCAAGAAATATTCCCAGTAATGAGAACTAATGGACTACAATCAAGGATACTTTACCCAGCAAGACTTTCAATTGAAAGAAATAGAATAGCGGAATGGATAAGAAAGCATGACCCACACATATACTGCCTACTAAAGACCCACCTTAGGACAAAAGCCCTAAATAGATTGAAAGTAAATAGATCGAAAGTAAAAATATTTGGAAACAAATATTCCAAGTAAATGGACAAGGAAAAAAAAAAAGCCAGGGTAGCAATACTTATATCAGACAAAATAGACTTCAAAAAAGGGCCATAAATAGAGACCCAGAGGGTCACTTCATAATACTCAAGGGAAGACTACACCAAGAAGACATAAACATTGTAAATATATATGCAACCAATGTAGGAACACCCAAATACATAAAGATAATCTTAGAGGACCTCAAGAAGGATATCGAGAGCAACACAACTATAGTAGGGGATTTTAACACCCCACTGTCAAAAATGGACAGATCTTCCAAATAAAATATCAACAAAGATATTGTGACAGTGAACAAAGCCCTAGATGAAATGGACTTAACTGACATATATATAGAGCCCTTCATCCCAAAGAAGCAAAATACACATTTTCCTCAAATGCACACGGAACATTTTGAAAGATAGACCACATGATATGATACAAAACAAACCTCAACAAATTCAAGACAATTGAAATCATACCAAGCATTTTCTCTGACCACAAGGGATTGAAACTAGAAACTAGCCCAAAGGGAAAAATACCCAAACACTCAAAATCATAGATATTGAATAGCATGATATTAAACAATGAATGGGTCAAGAATGAAATTAGGCAAGAAATAAAAAATTTCTGGAAGCAACTGAAAATGAACTCACAACAACTCGAAATGTATGGGACACAGCAAGGGCAGTCCTGAGAGGGAAGTTCATAGCAATACTGGCCTACCTAAAAAGATAGAAACATTTCAAATGAACAAGCTAACCCTATATCTACAAGAACTCAATGAACAACAACAAAGACAACCCAGAGCTGGTAGAAGGAAGGAAATAACCAAGATCAGAGCACAATTAAGTGACATAGAGACAAAAAGTACAATTCTAAGGATCAATGAAACTAGGAGCTAGTTATTTGAAAAGATAAATAAAATCGAGAAGCCTTTAAGGAGGCTCATCAAGAAAAAAAGGGAGAGGACCCAAGGAAACACAATCAGAAATGAAAGAGAAGAGATTAGAACTGATACCACAGAAATACAAAGAAATTACACGAAGAACTGTATGACAAGAAATTTGAAAACCTAGGTGAAATGGATGCATTTGTAGAAAAATATAATCTTCCAAAACTCAGTGAAGAAGAAGCAGAAAGCCTGAATGAACCAATTACAGCAAATGAAATTGAAGCAGTATCAAAAAACTCATGACACACAAAAGCCCTGGACCAGATGGTTTCACAGGAGAATTCTACAGAGCATTTAGAGAAGAGCTAACCCCTATCTCTCACAGACTATTCAAAAAAATTCAAAATGGTGAAAGACTGCCAAACTCTTTTCATGAAGCCAAGATTGTCCTAATCCCAAAACTACATAAAGACACAACACAGAAAGAAATTTTCAGGCCAATATTGCTGATGATTATAGACCCTAAAATCCTCGACAAAATATTGGCAAGCCATATCCAATAATACATTAAAAAGATCAAACGCCATGACCAAGTGGGATTCATCCAAGGGATATAAGGATGGTTAAACATGTACAAATCAGTAAATGTAATACATCACATAAACAAAAGCACAGACAAAAAACACATGATCATATCAATAGATGCAGAAAAAGCATTTGGTAAGGTAGAACACCCATTTATGATAAAAACACTGAGCAAAGTGGGAATAGAGGGAGCATTTCTCAACATAATAAAGGCCATATATTAAGACCTACACTAGTCATCATTATACTCAATCAGCAAAAACTGAAAGCTTTTCCACTAAGATCAGGAACAAGAAAAGATTGTCCACTTTCACAGCTTCTATTCAATATAGTATTGTATGTCCTAGCCACAGCAATCAGACAAGAAAAGGAAATAAATGGCATCCAAATCACAGAGGTAACAAAACTGTCAGTGTTTGCAGATGGCATGATAGTGTACTTCAAAAATCCTATAGACTCCACCCAAAAGCTGCTCGACCTAATAAATGAATTTGGCAAAACAGCTGGATACAAAGTCAATATCCATAAATCAAAGGCATTTTTGTATACCAATAATGAAACAGCAGGAGCAAAAATCAAGAAAAAAATCCCATTCAATACAGCAAAAAGAAAAATAAAATACCTAGGAATAAACCTAACCAAGGAGATGAAAGACCTGTATGCAGAAAACTACACAACACTGAAGAATGAAATCAAGGAAGACACAAACAAATGGAAACATATACTGTGTTCATGGATTGGAAGAATTAACATCATCAAAATGTCCATACTACCCAAAGCAATATACAGATTCAATGCAATACCTATCAAAGTACCAACAGCTTATTTCACAGACATAGAGCAAACACTTCAAAAATTTATATGGAACCCTAAACGACCCTGAATAGCTGCTGCACTTTTGAAAAAGAAGAGCAAATTAGGAGAGATCACAATACCTGATACTAAACTATATTATAAGGCCACTGTAATCAAAATAGCCTGGTACTAGCATAAAAACAGCCACATGGACCAGTGGAACAGAATAGAGAACCCAGAAATAAACCCTAGCCTCTATGGTCAATTAATATTCAACAAAGGGGGCAACATAAAATGGAATAAAGATAGCCTCTTCAACAAATGGTGTTGGGAGAACTGGACAGATACGTGCAAAAAAATGAAACTCGAGCACCAACTTACACCATACACAAATATAAATTCAAGATGGGTAAAAGACTTAAATATAAGCTGGAACACCAACAAAGTCATAGAGGTGAACATAGGCATGAAAATCTCAGATATCTCACGCATCAATATTTTTACTGATATGTTCCCTAGAGGAAGAAACATAAAGGAAAAAGTAAACAAATGGAATCTCATCAAAATATAAAAGCTTCTGCATGGCTGAAGAAAACAGCATTAAAATAAAAAGAGAACCAAATGTATGGGAAAACATATTTGCCAATGATACCTCAGGCAAGGGTTTAATCTCCAAATTATATAAAGAACTTACATGAATCCACTCTAAGAAGATAAGCAATTCAATTAAAAAATGGGCAAAAGACTTGAACAGACACTTCTCAAAAGAGGACATACAGAGGATCCAGAAACACATGAAAAGATGCTCAATATCGCTATCTATCAGAGACATGCAAATTAAAACTATGATGAGATACCACTTCACACTGATCAGAATGGCCATCATAAACAAATCAACAAACAAGTGTTGGAAAGGATGTGGAGAAAAGAGGACCCTAGTAAACTGTTGGTGGGTTTGCAGACTGGTACAACCACTATGGAAAACAGTATGGAATTTTCTCAGAAAACTAAAAATGGATGTGCCTTTTGACCCAGCAATTCCACTGCTAGGATTATCCCCTAAGAACCCAGAAACATGAATACTAAAGAACCTATGCACCCCAATCTTCATAGCAGCACAATTTATAATAGCCAAGTGTTGGAAGCAACCTAGGTTCCCATCAGTAAGTGAATGGATCAAAAAACTATGGCAAATTGAACAATGGAATTCTATGGAGCAGAAAGAAAGAAGAAGCTCCTACCCTTTTGCAACAGCATGGATGGAACTGGAAAGCATTATGCTGAGCAACATAAGCCAGGCGGTGAAAGACAAATACCAGATGATCTCACCTTTAACAGGAACCTAAAGAACAAAACAAACAAGCAAGCAAAATATGACCAAAGGCATTGAAATAGAAAACAGGCTGAGAGTGTCCAGAGGGGAAAGGGGAGGTAATTTCAGGGGAAAAGGGGAAGGGATAACAGGAACAAGTACAAAGGACACATGGACAAAAACTAAGTGGGGTGCAAATGGGAGGGAGGTGGGGAACACTGAGGGGGTGCACTGGGATGGGAGTGAAAGACAGAAATCTGTACTTGAACAACAATTAAAATAAAAATGAAATTTAAAAAAAAATTTAAAAAGAAACCTACTGAACTTAAGTTGGTTTTATATTGCTACTTGCAGGTTGTATTTAAACCGACTATCCATATCACTATAAACTCAGAGAGTAGGATACTTTTCTGAGGAGATATGGACATAGGGAGCTGAAAGAAAGGATACATGAATAGCAATGTGCTCCTCTGCAACTTGCATACCTTTTTAGGAATTCAGCAGGGACAAATAATGCTTAAAACATTTAAAACAAAATACAAAATCTTTAATCATATCACTTAAGATTTACAGAAAAAAATCTTCAATTTTTTAAAATAATAATGGAAATTTCTTCTTTTCATTTCTATCATTCTATCATTTAAAAAAATTGTAAATAACAGATTACTACAGTTCATATTTACAGTTAACTTCTGATTATCCTTGGTTATTGGAAATTAATGTAAAACATAGAAATAATAAGTTGAGAAAGTTCAGATATCCACTTACATTCACCATTTTAATTTCATGTTTGACTAAAAAAAGGCATAGCAATTTTGCTGAATTAAAAAAAAATTCTTCCCTCAGTTTTCTGCAACTTTCAGGCTTTTTTTTTTTTTAATAAACAAATTCAGTGATACCATTATAGTTTCTGTTCTCTACACCATGAACCTAGTTAAAAATTCTAAAAATCACAAAAATCCATGTTATTTTGATATTTATAAACACTATTAGTCACCTTAGTAATACCTATTCTCTTATTTTTGTTAACAAATGCTTAGTTTCTTTTTTAAGTATATGTTATTGCTTATGTTTTTACAGTTGTCCCATTTTATTCTCCCCTTTATTCTCCTCCTCCTTGCACTCCCTCCCCCAACAGTATTCCCCACCTTAGTCCATATCGATGGGTCGTACACATAAGTTATTTGGCTTCTCCATTTCCTATACTATTTTTAACCTCTCCCTGTCTATTTTGTACTTACCATTTATGCTTCTTATTCCCTGTACCTTTTCCCCTTTCTCCCCACTCTCTCTCCTCACTGATAACCCTATAAGTGACCTCCATTTCTGTGATTCTGTTCCTATTCTATTTGCTCAGTTTTTTTTTTTTTTTTATTGTTTAGGTTAAGTTGTTGATAATTGTGAGTTTGGTGCCATTTTACTGTTAATAATTTTGATCAACTTATTTTTCTTAGATAAGTCCCTTTAACATTTCTTATAATAAGGGCTTGGTGATGATGAACTCCTTTAACTTGACCTTATCTGGGAAGCACTTTATCGGCCCTCTCATTCTAAATGATAGCTTTGCTAGATAGAGTAACCTTGGATGTAGGTCCTTGCCTTTCATGATTTGGAATACTTCTTTCCAGCCTTTTCTTGTCTGCAAGGTCTCTTTTGAGAAATCAGCTGATAGTCTTATGGGAATTATTTTGTAGGTAACTGTTTCCTTTTCTCTTGCTGCTTTTAAGATTCTCCTCTTATCTTTAATCTTGCCTAATGTAATTATGATGTGCTTTGGAGTATGCTTCCTTGGGTCCACCCTCTCTGGGACTTTCTGAGCTTCTTGGACTTCCTTGAAGTCTCTTTCCTTTGCCAGATTGGGAAAGTTCTCCTTCACTATGTTTTCAGAAAAGTTTTTGATTTCTTGCTCTTTCTCTTCTCCTTCTGGCGTCCCTATGATTCGGTTATTGGAACATTTAAAGTTATCTTGGAAGTTCCTAACCCTCTCCTCATATTTTTGAATTCTTGTTTCTTCATTCTGTCCTGGTTGAATGTTTATTTCTTCCTTCTGCTCCAAATTGTTGACTTAAGTCCTGGTTTCCTTCCCTTCACTGTTGGTTTCCTGTACATTTTCCTTTATTTCACTTTGTATAAAATTTTCTTTTCCCTCTGTTTTGTGACAATACTTTACCATTTCTGTGAGCATGCTGATTACCAGTGTTTTGAACTCTGCATCTGGTAGGTTGGCTACCTCTTCATAGCTTAGAAGTTTGGGGAGTTTTTTGGAGTTTTATCTGTTCTTTCATTTTGGCCATATTTCTTTGTCTCGGTGCACTTGTTACTTTTAAGGGGCAGAGCTTTAGGTATTCACCAGGGTGAGGCAACCCATTTCACTGTGCTGTGGCACTAAGTGGGGAGGAGTCAGAGAGGGTATAACATGGTGCAGCCAAGGAGAGGGGCAAATAGGGGTTTGTAATGGGGCCTAAACTCAGGGTGTCCAGGAAATATTAGAAAAATATATGTATATAGGATGTCCTCATTCCCAACAAGTCTGAGCTGGGGGATGTGACACATGGGATAGGGCCACTGAGAGTGTTTTAAATAGCAATGGTTTCGTAGATAACCTCTGGAAAGATCATTTAACATATGTATAACCCTTATCTGGTTTCATAGATATGTTAAACAGCTGTGGCCCTGCTTTGAGCTGGGTGGGGGGTGGTAGTGACTTCAACCCCTGATGTAACTGGAAGGCAACTCCCCCTGGTTACAGAGCCTGAATAAGAGCTTGGAGATGACTGACTCCACACTTCAGGGCCAAGCCTGCTTGGACTTACTATGGCAGCCCAGTAAAGCTGGAAAAATACAGGGATGCTGGGAGCTGTGTCCAATTGTGGGAGGAGTGGGAAATGGTGCAGCAGAGGAAGATTGGTGCTGAGATTTAAACCCAGGTATAGCAGCCATGAGATATCTTCTGGGGACCATGCAGCTAGGGCAGAGAAGAACCACGAACTTCTATTTCTTTTTTTGAGATACAATACTCGGGACTGGGCAGAGGGGGAAGGAAGGACTGTGAGTTTGTGTAAAGTACTTTGGGATTTCAATGACAACATTAAGTTATTACTCTTAAGTTTGTATAACTCTTTATATAACTAATCTGTTTCCTTTTTACCAATCTCTGGCATTGAGAGACATCTTTTCCTGGTGGCAGGCAAGGCAAATCTAGTATGGGGTGGGGGGCACCTGGAATACAAGGGTGGGTCTATTCAGTAATAATATATCATTCACCACCACCCCCTGGGTCTGTTCTGTAAGAAGGGGATAATGCCAGTTGCTTGGCTCTTGGCTGGCTTTCAGTCACTTCCCCCTCTACCCACAAGCAAATTGGATCCTTTTGGTGCTGATTCCCATGTGGGTGGATTTGTGTATGTTCTAGCCCCTTTTGGGTTTCTCCAACAAACTCTACTGTGAGGCTGGGAGTTTCTCCTGCCACCACAACCCCCATAGATTTCTCCAGCCTGAGGTTTTGAGGCTTTCTTTTCCTGTGCTGTAACTCTGGGTTGTATGGTCTCTCTTACTCTCCAGTTATTCCTCCCAGTTTATCAGCCCCACAAATGTGGGACTGCCTTGTCCTCCAGCTACCACCTTGCCTGATGCTCTCTCCATCCTGCTGCAAGTCTCTTCCCCTCCTACCAGTCTGAACCAATGTTTCTTCTTCACCACTTGGTTGTCCAACTACTTCCATACAGTTCAATTTTCTGGTAGTTCTGTTTATCATTGTTTGTAAATTCATTGCTATCCTGCTTTTGGTTGTGCAAGGAGGTGAAGTGTATCTACCTACACCTCCATCTTTGCCAAAAGTAGAAAATCTTTATCTTCTAAAAGTGCTAGTTAACACATAGTCACCATTCTGACTTCCCTTTTGTTTCAATATTTTATTGTATTTTGTTTCCATTATCATTTAGTGTACTTATATCCTCTCCCCACTCAGTAACTAATCCATCGTCTATGTGCATGAGTCAATTTTCCTTTTTGTGCAATCCCTCCCCACCAACCCCACACCGCCTCAGCTGTCATCCTGCTCTTTATTTGTGAATCTGTCTGTATTTTCCTTGTCATTTCAGCTTCTTCATTAGATTACACATATGAGTGAAATCATATGGTTTTTGTCTTTTCTTTTACTGGCTTATTTCACTTAGCATAATGTTGTCCAGGCCCATCCATACTGTCACAAAGAATAAAATGTTTTTTTATGGCCAAGTACTATTCCATCGAGTGAATGTCCCATAGTTGATTTATCCACTCATCTCATGATGGACACTTGAGCTGCTTCCATATCTTGGCAATTGTAAATAACACTATAAGGAACATCAGGGTGCTTATGTTCTTTTGAATTAGTGTTTTGGGTTCCTTAAGGTATATTTCCAGAAGTTGGATATCTAGATAAAAAGGCAGATCCATTTTTAATTTTTGAGGTATCTCCATAGTACATGCCACAGTTGCTGCACCAATCTACATTTCCACCAAGAGTGCAAAAGTGTTCCCCTTTCTCCACATCTTTGACAGAACTTGTTTTTTGTTGATTTATTGATGATAGCCATTCTGACAGGTGTCAGGCGATACTCATTGTGATTTTATTTGCATTTGTCTGATGACTAGTGACTCTAAGCATGTTGGCCAGCTGTATGTCCCCTTTGGAGAAGTGTTTATTCAGGTCTTTTTTTTTCCATGTTTTAATTGGGTTGTTTGTATTTTTTGGTGTTGAGGTTTGTAAATTCTTTATAGATTTTGGATATTAACCCCCTATCATTTGTGTCAGTGAATATTTTTCCCATTTTGTGGGTTGTCTTTTTATTTTTTGCTGTTTTCCTTTGCTTTGCAAAAACTTTTTAGTTCAATGTAGTCCCATGTATTTATTTTTTCTTTTGTTTCCCTTGCTTGGGAAGATACATCCAATAAAATATTGCTATGAGCAATGTCTGATATTTTGCTGCCTATGTTTTCTTCTACAGTTTTTGTGGTTTTGTGTCTAACATTTAAGTCCTTAATCTATTTTTAATTTATTGTTGTATGTGGTGTAAGAAGGCATTCTAGTTTCATTTTTCTGCATGTATCTGTCCAATTTTCCCAACGTTATTTATTGAATAAACTACCTTAGCCTACTGTATGTGCTTACTTCCAATGTTGAATATTAATTGACTATAAAAGTGTGCATTTATTTATGAGCTCTCTATTATGTTCCATTGATCATATCAATAGATACAGATAAAGTGATAAAATACAGTACTCATTTATGATAAAAAAAATTCTCTCAGCAAAGTGGGAATAGGGGGAACATACCTAAACATAATGAAGGTCATATATGACACACCCACTGCCAGCATTGTACTCAATGGGCAGAAACTATAAGCATTCTCCTTAAGTTAGTGAATCAGACAGGGATGTCCTCTTTCACCTCTCTTATTCAACATAGTACGAGAAGTCAGCTACAGCAGTCAGACAAAAAGATCTAAGATGTCCAAACTGAAAAGGAATAAGTAAAACTGTCATTAGTTGCACATGACATGATACTGTACATAGAGAACCCCAAAAATTTCCACCAAGAAACTAGTAGAACTGAGAAATGAATACAGCAAAGTCGCATGATAAAAATTAATATCCAGAAATCAGTTGCATTTTTATGCCATTAATTAACTAACAGAAAGGGAAATTAAGAAAATAATCCCATTCACAAGCTACAAAAAGAATATAATACCTAGGAATAAATCTAAGCAAGGATGTAAAAGACCTGTACTTGGAAACTTGTAAGACACTGAAGAAGGAAGTTGAAGTGGATATGAATAAGTGGAAGCACATACAATGTTCATTGATAGGAAGAATTAACATCATTAAAATGTCCATACTACCCCAAGCAATCTATCATTTCAACCCAATTCCTATCAAAATCCCACCGATGTATTTCACAGATCTAGAACAAATATTTCAAAAATGGATATGGAACCATAAAAGGCCACACAGTGATCCTGAGAAAGAACAAAGTTGGAGGAATCATGCTACCTAATATGAAACTATGCTGTAAAGCAATAGTAATCAAAACAGCATGGTACTGGCCTTACCCTTTTTGACCTCTACATCTCCCTGACTGGAAGGCAGATGTTATGCCTGGAGAGGGGTAGTCATATTGGCACAAAGATAAAGAATGCTGCAGTCTAAGCAAAGATGAAAAAATATATGCGAGATGCTGGGTCCATGATGACTTCTTTAGAAAATGCCCAGCCCTGGAAAATTGGAATATTGATGCTGGACAGTGTTAGAGGGAATTGGCAGCAAACCTGTAAATCTGTTTTTGCTGTTATTAACTAAACTCAGATTAAAAAATAACTTCTTCTTGATAGAGATTCTAAAAGTTTGGCTATCATATATAGCTTTTTAGGTACTATCTCTTTTAATTTGGAACAAACATTAAGACCCTTAAATGTTAATTTTGGTTACTGAATATACAGGCAAAGATATGTTTAAAAATATTTAACATTTACTTTCCTGTTAAAACTGCAAAGTATAAAGTTTAGAGATATATCAGATTATCTCAGCTGTAAACCTCAGCAACTTAAGTTAATTTCTGGTTAGAAAGCTTTAGTTTGGGTACATTTAATAATCCCCTTTTTATTCTAATCAGATCATGTCAAGCAGTTGAAATAAAAATTAGTTTTTCTGTTATATGTGTGAAATTATTTTCACTGCCTCTTCTTACTCTCTTCCAAGAAAGGCATTATAGGCCTTGTTCCTGCCAGCTCTGGTGCTGTTTCAATGATCTCATGGGTCAGGGAGTTGTTGGGTTTTAAGTGGATACTCCTGCTATTTGAAATGGCTGCTGTTTTTTTTACCATATTTTCTCTTATCCACAGATAATTAGTTCTGCCTGACAAAGCATATCACAAGGGACAGCACAGCTTTCATAAGCATCTCAGCAGTATCTTCCTTATGGCTAATTCTTCCTGAATTTTCTTGAAACTGCTTCATTAAAATAATTATTCTTCATCACTTGTCCACACTAGAAATATAGTCAGTATCAACAGCATATGTAGCAGCCATCAAAATTCATAATATTAATTTTGGGCGTTAAAAATAACAAGCTTATTCCTCTGACCCTCAGCATCCACACTCATACACCACCATTAGAGCTCTTGCTACATTATTATTGCCTCTTAAATTACTGAATATATTATCTCCTCCCACTTTTTATATAAGCTAAGTTAACATGAAAGATGACTAATAGTCTTTCTTCTTCACAATAATAATATTTATACAAATCATGAACAAAAGCTATGAGTAGCAATTAAATACATTTTAATTCCAAGACACTATCAGAAATGCAACATGTTTTTAGTAAAATCGTCTCAAGAATGAGAAAAATAATACTACCTATATATTAAATATATGCATTGCTGTGAACTATAGGCCAGTTAAAATGTTAGCATATAAAGATATGCTTTTTATAATCAAAAAAACATGGTAACAACATTTTTAAATTGAGTTTATTAGTCATATTTGAAAAAAAGAAAATGATTAATATACTCATGATCTCTAACTTAAACCTCCTCACAGCTCCTTGCCTCACTCTGGTCTTTAACTCAGATGCCTAATCATTAGTCCCTGTTACCTCTGCAGGTGTTTCCTCTGGAAAGCTCATCCATTTAAAGAGCTTCAGCTCTCAAAATCTATGCCAATTACTCTCAAGAATCTGAAGAGACAACAGAAAAATTTAGGTTATGAAAAGCACATTTTTCTTATTACCTACTGAGAAATTCCACTTATATACCTTGTTACTAGCAAAATATGTCCCCAAAGTAACTTGATAACTTTTTCCAACACAAATTTCAATACAGCTGTGATCAGAGGGCATAGCAACTTTCTTTCTGTACGTTGGTCTTCCCAGCACCGAGTGCTGCAGAGAGAGCTGCACATGACATACAGCTCACTTCCATGAGTGAAGAAACATAGGGACAAGCAAAGAAATAAAAGAATAAATAGATGATTATACTCATGGCATAGAAAAATTTTGCTCCCTGGCTTTTCAGAGAGGTAGAAATTAGCATCATCTATAAAAATAATCAAGCTTTGGGTAACTATAACCAGAAATAAAACTTTCAAATGTTGAGTTGCTTTTTGGGACAGGCGTCTTCCATGGTTGAAATGGTAACAATAGTGATCTCATTTGATAGGCACATAGATGTGGATACTTCTAGTAATGTTTTTAAGTTTGACATCCTGGCAGATGAGAATACAGTTCTATTCAAAATGAGGGCTGTTTTCTGTTTTGGCTGTTTATTAAAATAATTGTCCTTAAAAATGTTCAGGCCCTTGTGGCTCTTTTGTTGTTATTGTTCCTTTTGGCATTATTCTGGGTCTTCACAGAATGCTTAGCCAAATTACCCAGTGCTTTTATCAAAGAAAAATAAAAGCACACCTATCTACTGGTACCTAGCTTTCCTCACACCCTGTTGAGAAGTGGCCTGGCTCTCCAGCTGAATGAAACAGACATATCATGCCCTGAATTTTCACAGAGAATATCATTTCCACTGCTCGAATGCCTGCTATCTAAAGCATATGGATATCGTTCAGCAACACCCTCTATCAGCACTTCAGGCACTTGTCAAAGAATTCAACCATGATTTGACTATGATGCAGTACTTTGGAAAAACTTGCTTGAAAGCCCGATACTGACGAATGTGTAGGGCATACACTAACTGTCCATCACTCCAGTTCCTCAAAAGCCTAACCTTGTGTGGTTCTAGCACAGAAAGAAAGAATGATGCTGAAATGCTTCCACTGATTTGAGCTTTCATGTTCAGTCCTTAATTTGTATAGAAAGACAATATGAAATATTTATTGAAAATATTCTGTAGTCACTACAAAAGAATCACTTACGTTTTGTAAAAAACATAAGAAATCAACCGTTTTATGATCTCAGCAGTAAAATAAAGTTAATCATTGTTGGCGAACTTAAGAAAACTAACTCATACCAGGTGCCTGTTACACTGATTTTTCTGCAACATCTAAGGAAATGTTTTCTTATTAAAAAATATTAAAATGTATTTTTAAGAAGAATAATATAAGATTAATGAACAAAGATGTAGTTCACATTTTATTCTGACTTTAGAATACTGAGAATCTTTCAATATGATATATATTGATTTTATTTTAGTTAAATTGAGACTTAATTTTTTTAAATTCAGTTATGAGTTTTTGAATGTCTTTTTAATTAATCAATTATTTATTTATTTTCTTTTCCATCATCATTTATTCACCCCATCCTCTCTCCACCTCCACCCTCCCCTTACCCCCACAATTACCACACTGCTATCCATGTCCATGAGTTCATTCTTTTACCTTTTTTTGCTTGATCCCTCCAGCTTCCTCAGTCCTTCCCAGAACTGTCAGCCTGTTCATTATCTATGAATCTGTCTCCATATTACTTTCTGGTTCAGTTTGTTCATTAGATTCCACATATGAGTGAGATCATATTGTATTTGTCTTTCTCTGGCTGTTTTAATTGACTTAGCTTAATATTCTCCAGGTCTATCCATTATGATCCATATTGTGAGTGTTTCCTGGAAAATGAACTGAAACACATATTTAAGTACATTTCCAAAGACACATTGACAAAGTTTTGGCTATGGGATTATTGCATCAGGTATTACCTATTATGCATCCCCGAAGTGGCTTGAATATTTTGAAAAGAAAGCCTATATATTGATGAATAATTTGTAAATATTTTAGGGTACCAAAGTAGCATTTTTCAAAAGAATGTATTTTTAAATAATAAAAAATGAGTATCTTTATAACCATTCTTTTTAAAATATTTTATTTCTTTATGTTTAGAGAGAGGGGAAGGGAAGGAGAAAGAGAGAGAAACATCAATGTGTGGTTGCCTCTCACATGGCCCCCAGTGGGGACCTGGCCTGCAACCCAGGCATGTGCGTGACTGGGAATTGAACTGCGAACCTTTGGTTCACAGTCCGCACTCAACCCACTGAGCTACACCAGCCAGGGCCATAACCATTCTTTAAACATTATACAGCTTATAGGATATAAAGGAGGAAATTGAATTTTTTTATGTTTATCTACCTGAGTGATATACTTGTCAATTTATTGTGATAGCCTCTGGATTTCTTGTCATTGGCTACTAGAAAAAAATCATTATAAATAACAAGCAAATCATGTTTGAATGTATGATGTTAAAGTTAAAATGTGTGATTTTTCAAGATTCTAATAAAAGTCCTTATCCTGAGTGGAAGAGATTCTAGCTTTATCAGTAACTCCACTCAGTTCTATGAACATTCCATGCAGCAACAGAGGCTTCATTTTCCCACCAGGTTTAGCAAATCAGCAGAAGCACTGCTTTTTGACAAAATTTTATCTATAAAATTGCCCCTTCCCTTGATCTCCAAAATATATAAAGAACTCATAGGACTCCACTCCAGGAAGACAAAAAATCCAATTAAAAAATGGGCAAAAGACTTGAACAGACACTTCTCCAAGGAGGACATGCAGAGGGCCCAGAGCCACATGAAGAGATGCTCAGCATCACTAGCCATCAGAGAGGTGCAAATTAAAACCACAATGAGATACAACTTCACACCAGTCAGAATGGCCAACATAAACAAATCAACAAACAAGTGTTGGAGAGGATGCGGAGAAAAGGGAATGCTAGTGCACTTTTGGTGGCAATGCAGACTGGTGCAGCCACTGTGGAAAACAGTATGGAATTTCCACAGATAACTAAAATGGAACTGCCTTTTCATCCAGCAATTCCGCTGTTGGGATTATACCCTAAGAGCCCTGAAACACCATTCCTAAAGAACCTATGCACCCCAATGTTCATAGCAGCACAATTTACAATAGCCAAGTTCTGGAAGCAACCTAAGTGCCCATCAGCAAATGAGGGGATCAAAAAACTGTGGTACATTTACACAATGGAATTCTATGCAGCAGAGAGAAGGAAGGAGCTCCTACCCTTTGCAACAACATGGATGGAACTGGAGAGCATTATACTAAGTGAAATAAGCCAGTGGTGAGTGACAAATACCATATGATCTCACCTTTAGCTGGACCATAATCAACAAAAGAAAAAAGCAAATGAAATATAACTATAGTCATTGATAATAAGAACAATCTAACAATAACCAGAGGGGAGGGGGAAGGGGACACAGAGAGAAGGGTTTTCCAGAACTACTATAAAGGACACACGGACAAAACCAAGGGGGAAGGTGGAAACAAGGGAGGGAGGTGGGTTTGAAGGGTGTCGGGGGGAGGAGTGGGGAGAAATTATACACAATTGTAACTGAAAAACAATGAAGTAATTTTTTAAAAATCCCCCTTCCACCCAAAATGCAGTCTATTTGTAAGTCAGACAATTAAATTTAATTTGCAATCTTTTTTCTCTTTTTAATCTGACTTGTGTACTATAATACTTTGATAATAGCTTTTTAAAATTAAATTTAAAGAATATTTTTAGTTTCTTTCTATAAGCTTTAAAACATATTACAGTTTTTGTCATACAAGTAGTAAGAAAAACCATTACAGATTACCTCTAGTTGTAACAGAAACAGGTATCAAGTTTAAAGATTAAATTTTTTTCTGGAATTCACACATTTTTGTTACCTTCTGAGCTTTGAATAGAGTTGATTTAAAGAATACTATTAAAACAGGCTATTTAATTTTTAAAAATTAGTTACCAATTCTTTCTTCAATGAAGCAAAAGGTGACATATATTGAATGTTGATGAACTCTTTTACTAGTTACATGACAATAAAGCCCTACTTTTGATTTGATTTTATCTAATTTGTGAAGATAAATGCATATGAGAATGGACTTCGTGCATAGACAAGTAACTACATGTAATGAATGCCTTAATAAGTGGCATGTTTGTACATACAGGTTTGTAGTGTGAAATATTAATTTTTTTTGCCCAGTAGCCTCCTAGTTGTTCATTACATTTTATTTGGAATGCCTGTTTGATCTTTGCTCTTGTTTTCTCTGAAGCCTTAGATGAATAAAATAACACACAATTTACTACCAGGAAGCCAACCAGACTAAGGCTGTGATCTTTTCAGATCTAAACAAAATTTACCACTCTCTGGTCTGAGGAGGGAGACGTCCAGAGAGAATAAATGAATCCAGGAATAAATATATGATGATGTCTATCCAGAGCACATTCAGCCATGTGATATGAAAATTAGAGACATTTATTGAAGAAGATACCAGATACAAGAAACATTGTACATAGGAAAACAATACCTCAGTCCCTTTCAACATAGGTACCTTGAGACCTCACACAGTTCTCCCAATCTCCATCAGCTTCCCTGTTGTATTTTCCTGACTGTTATTGATGGTCTGAAATCTCTTCCCTGGCAAAGGTGATTTTAGTTTTGGGAAAAGCCAGAAGTTGCAGGGTGCCAAATCTGGGCTGTTGAAGGGCTAAGTCACCTGGGTAATTTGATGTTTCACAAAAAAACTAAGCATCAGATCTGATGCATGAGTGGGCATATTGTCATGATGACGTTGCCAATCACCAGTTGCCCATAGCTGCAGTCTTCTGAATCATCTGAATAGTTTCTGTGGAAAAATGCTCAAGCTTAACACAAAACATGATGGAAATTTGTTGCTCTACTTGCTCATTTTGAATGTGATGGGCACACAATACATACGCACACTCAATGGTGTCTACTGCCCCCACTGTCTAATACAGTGAATTTGTCATTATTTAAGCATGCACACTCCAGTCCACTCTGCTTGGCTGCCAGGTGACATCGATGTCGTGCAAAACATTTTCTTATATTAACAATGGCTGGACTTTTTCTGACAGACCTTGTATATATAAATATATAACTGACTATTTACTAAAATTACTTTCACCAAATGTCTACTCATACATTTACTAGTACAAAAGATATGCATTAGTTTCATAGAAGTCCAAGAATTAATGTATAAATATCTCCTATCCCCTGAATATGTACAGGAAGATATCAGAGGTTTGAGTTCTGAGAAACAGAGAGAAAAGAGAATGGGTAATATCAGAGGAAATTGGGAACATGTAACAGAAAGTTATATAAAAGCAACCTATTTATTGTTCCAATGAAACCAAAAATGGAATCTGGAAGCTACTGATCTATATAAACCACACATTAGATTTTAACTGTTTCTTATAATCATTTTTAACCAAATGTCTATTGGCACTTTGTTATTAAAAAGTGTACTAAGAAAATATTATTTATAATCTATATTTGAATCTATAATAACAGGCTTACAAAGTGTGTTGTCACATGATTTGTCAGTATAGTCCTTCTACTATACTTGTCTGGCTCCTGAAAACTCAATTTCATTATTAAAAAATAAATTTTGTTTCCAAAATGTAAGCTTCATATCAATAGAAATAAATAACTTACTAGATTTCATAGAACTTAGAAGTGGTTCTTACTGACAGGACCCCAAGATGATAATCACCAATTATTCACATCCATTTATCTCTCAATTGCTATAACCTTTAAACAAAACAAATAAATAACATCTCAAAAAAATCCAGAGTTTAACTAAATTAATATTGAATATTAGAATCCATATTGCCTCTAAATGCCAGGTTTTTAAATTAAAAAAAGGAAAAAGAAAAAAAGGCAAAGGGAGAATCATAAATATACCTCCACATGTGAAGAAGCTTGTTCAAACTCTGTTTCTAACATCTTGGGGGTCGACAATCATATGTCAGTTTTCTCTTGAACATCTTCCATATTATTCTCCTTATGCAAAGTTACTTTTCCAATGAAACCTTATTGCTTACTGTTATCAGCCTAAGTCATCAAGATAAAGAAGCCTCTTTTTTTAAATTTAATCTTTATTGTATATTTTTATAGTACCATTTAGTCCCCTTACACCATCATTCCCTCAGCAATCACTACATGCTTGTCCATGAGTCTTTTTTTTTCCTTTTTGCTCAATCCCTCCACCTCCTAACCTTTTCCCCCAAGCTGTCATGTGCTCTCCATCTAGGAGTCTGTCCCCATTTTCCTTGTTAGTTCAGTTTGTTCATTAGATTCCACATATGAGTAAAATCATATATTATTCGTCTTTTCCTGACTGGTTTATTTCACTTGCATAGTGTTCTTAAAACACAAACCAAGCAATGTCTTTCTGGTTTCTCTCTTTTGAAAACTGTTACTTCCTCTGGTGTAGTTCTGTGAACCTTAGCAAGAATGTTTTCTTGAATTTTCAGACAACATTTAGTTTCACTAAAGACACACACTGTAAAATTTTCAATATTTTTTCTAAAGTACTTTTTGTCATGTCTTCTAGGACTCGTCAGTATGACCCAAATCTGTCCAGTGTCTGTACTTGTCTTCCATTTAAAAAAAAAAAGACTTTTTTTTTAGATTTTCCAGATCCCTACCTGATGTTCTTGGTCTTACATTTTCTGGTCCTCCCTTCTCATTTCCTACCTTGACTTGCCCTCTTCCTTTCTGTTCACACCCCTCCCCCTCAGTCCTCTGTATTCTCTTCCCTTCCAAACACTGTCCTTGTCTCAGTTTCTTAGCTGTAATGACAGCACTTTGTCATTGAAGTTACCTTTCTGTTCCATGGTCTTTAATATCTTTCTCACTAAATGTGCAACCCTTTTGTGTTCACTTATTTCAGTACTAGGTCCCTAGGTGGAATCTTTTAAGCTGTGTTCCTGATTATAAGGATTTTATGACATTAGGTATCGTATGTAAAGCATCCAAGACATAGTAAGTAGTTGTTGAGTGACACATATGTCTCCTTTATGATTCATCTCATTAGCATTTTTTGTTTAACATTAATTCCCTGTCTTTTTTGTTCTCTTCAGGCTCCTTATATGATTATGTCATATTAATGTATAATAAAGTGTTTTAAAATTAACAATATTTTTAACCTTTACAGAAACCTACTTTCTGGCTCTAGGATTGCCACATTTTTATCTATAAAACTCCAAATATAAAGAGATATTTTAGATAAATTTGTAGCTTCTAAATTTATAAACTGATATATTTGATATTCTCTTTAGAATGGGTAACTGTCAGACCAGTAATCAAAGAATAATGGCAAATGGCTTAGAACACTGCATACATCATGTGCTGCTTTCCCCCAGCTGTGCCTAAGTGTTCATGGGAAACTCATTCGGACTTTCTGGGGAACACACTCTGTCACTTTGGCCCTAGGTCACCTTATCATAAAATCGCATTAAACTATGTAATGTAAAATAAGCACACTCAAAGTAAAAATACTAGTAGACATATTTTTCTTAGCCATATACATAACTTATTAATTTTATATGGAAATAACCATGAATAAACATAAACCATAAAAATTTGGATGTGTATTTTACTCTATGTATATGAACTTTTGGATTCCATAAAATAAGTAGAGTGTAATAAATATTACAAAATATATTATACAGTATTTTCAATAGTTCTTCCTTCTGAAATTTACTCATTCCATATCATATTGTTATTGATTATTTTCAGATCTTCTAATCACTTTGTCTGGTAATTTGTAAACATTATTTGATTACTTATGGTATTTACACTTTCTCCAATTGAAGTATTAGAAAAAATAAAGGAAACTCACCAAACTAAAAAGAGATTTATAAGTACTGTATGTTTCTAGGAAGTGGTAGAACATATAATGAAAGAGATAAAGTAAAATTAATCAAAAATTAAAATAGCTATATTGTGAAAAAAATTATCAAGTAAAACAAGAGAAAATGATATGAGGATGTTGCCTGTAAAAGCATACACTGGCCACATGATACTGTAGCACAGGATTCATAAGTATATATTAATATGTAAATATGTATATGCACATATAATTCCTGTACCTCAATATTTTCTAAGGGAAAAACATGGAGATTATATAGCATAGATTTCAAAGTAGTTTTTTCCTCAATCAGTGTTGCTGATTTGTCTCATCTTAGATTCAATGTTCTGTTCAGTTATGAATCCTCTATGGTTTACTTCAGAATGGACAACAAAAGGAGTTAACAGCTGCAACTTCACTTCAAAACATGTGTTGAAATTCTGAGGATGTGACCAGGAAGCATGTGGCCACCACATTCTTGGTACAGATTTTTGCTGCAGAAAAAAATGAACCCCTTCCTTTGCTTTCAATGGTTTTATTTTCTTCTTGTGTTTTCTGGAATCAAGAAAAGTGAGTGAAAATATATGTATTGCAACTGTTATTTGTGGGGAATAAAACAGCCCAGTCGATTCCCACAAACTTATTCTAGATCTACTTACTTAGAGAATTGTGCATTTGTTAATGGGCATCAGTACCAATAATTGAAAATATTGAGTATCTTTTATTTATGTTTGGAATTATTTTAATCTAGCTGTAACCCCAGATACAATTTTGGTCTAATCCACCTGTAATATGCATTAACTATGGAATCCTTGGCAAACTGCTTAAATTCTGACTTTATTTTCCTAGTCTTAAAAATGAATACAATATATTTTTATAGAGCAGATACCAAAACTAAATGAGATGCTGTGCTCAGTACATGCTTGTTCCCTTAACCCAACTTTGTTTACTCCTGGTTTTAATGTGGCCACGCAGCGTAAAGGATGAGAATTGGAAACAAATTGATGGAATATTGTAAGCATTGGGCTGTAATTATGTAAGTTGATGGGAAAAGTGCAGGGAGGATATTGATGTCCTGCTTTTTCTTCAGCAGCACTGCATTTAACATAAAGGGGAGTCGTTTTATTGAATAATAAAAGCCTGACAATCACTGAGACTGGCTGACAGCCACTGCTGCAGAGCAATTCTAAAGGGCTTGTTTTTCAAGTTCTTCTTAAATAACTCTCTAAAGGTTCAAAACTCATTTTTAAAGTGAACTTGCTCAGATTTGAATGCTGCTGTGATATGTGATGGATAAAACATTCATTAAATATTCTTTTATTCTTAAAATAATTAGAATGAGATACTTTTGGCATGGAAAGGAAAATTTGGAAAATTTAGCAAACTTAAGATTTAATGTTAGAAAAAGTAACTCGCGACTCAGAGTAGAAAAAAGCATTTGAAAAAAAAATTAATGAAGCTCAGTGTGGTTTGGATCCGTATTATCCATCTTAAAATCCTGTTATTTCTGGATAGAACTCAACGTGGCTTCAGATGTTAACAAATCCACTTTGATGTTCATCTTTTCTCAGACAGTATTTCTTGTCAGCAACCCTCACTCTTAAGTAGGAATAATAAGTTGCTGTAAAGTTAGCAACTCACCAAAATAAATATTTAATCATATTCTATTTTAAACTTCTTTTGTTTAAATTATGGATTAAAACTTTATTTGCTCAATGAATTCTGACCAGCATATTTGACAAAAGTAGTTGCTGTGGAAGCTCTCTTATTGGCTGTGTACTTAATTTCCAGAACTGTCCAGGGTAGGCCATCTCTGGGAGGCATTTTACCTTAAATGTCAACATTGGGAACATGGAGATAGCAATCTGGGAACTGAGGAGCTGTATTAATCCCTCATTCTTAACCACAGAGATGCCAATTAATTCCACACAACCCACATTCAAAGTAGGACAGGGAAACGGTCCTGATGTTGGTATTGCACAAAAATGAAGAAAAATTAATGTGTTCAGGCACCCAGAAAGCTGACACTTGAACAATCAGTAGAAGAATCCCAAGGCATCCAGCAATTGCCTGATGGAATCTTTGTTCAGGAGACAGGCGTCCTCAGGCAGATGCCAGGTGGAGAATCCCCTGTCACCTCATGTCCAGAACGCGCGACTCGGCCACCTGGGCTGTGCGCCCCACTCCTAGCTCAAGTCTCCCAGTGACGGCAGCCAAGTGCTCGCTCTCCGCCTGTGGACCTACATAATGGACTCACTTGGTTCTGGGACCCTGTCCCTTGACTTCCAGCCCTCACCCATAACTTGAGTAGGAGTGAGGCAGAAGAGCCTCTGCCAAGGAGCCTTCCAGAAAAGCCTACAGGCTGCCGCGCGCGTGCGCGCGCGTGCGCGCGCAGACCAAACAATGCCTGATCCACGCAGGAATGAATTCGCGCCCCACCCTCCCGGCTGTGCAGCCGGTGGAGAGGGACCGGGACGGGGTCCTACAGGAGTAACTGCTGTGTCTTTCCAACTGCAAACGTTTCTTTCTGTTGACGCGCAATGCGATGCCCTGTGCTCTGATGGCGGCTAAGATTGACGGTGGCTTTGCCTGTGACAACGCCCCCAGTGTTGCTCCAAGCCAGGTTCCCCAAGCTTCGCAACGGAGAAGTGTAGTTATATAGGGAGGGAGAGCCTGAGGCAGCGGGTGAGGAATGGGGCCCCGGAAACCTGGGGGGAATGGAGAGTGGAACTTTGGGAAAGCCGGGGCTGGGCGGCCTCCACAGATAACTACCTTGGGATGGAAAAGGGCTGCGCACACGAGGAAGTGGCACGACACAAGTTCGAGGGGAGCGGCAAGTTGTTCTTGCTTATCAAGCTTGTGGACAGCACCGCGCGCGACCCGCACACGCCCTTCGCATCCAGGCGGCGGCGCCAGCGTTGGCTGCAACGGCGACCGCGCAGAGGAGGCAGCGGCAGCGCTTCGAGGGGCCCGCGCGGCCCCGCTCCCGGCGCTGCCCTCCCGCCCGCGTGCGTGTGCGCCCTGCCCGCGTGCTTGTGTGCGCGCGTGCACTCGGCCCCACGGGGCCCCTGATCGTCTGCAGGCAGCGTTGAGCCAGCCTCGCCTGCTGCGGAGCAGCTCCGTGGGCGCCCCTGGTAGCCTGGTCTTCCTGGCCTGAGAGGCAGCCTGGCTTCTGTCACGTGTCAGTGCTCGAAGTCGAGAGAGAGACAGAGAGAGAGAGAGAAACGCGCTTCATTCCTTCTCCCACCGCCATACTGTATTTTATACCAAATCTCATTTTTATTCCAACATTTTACTCCCGTTCGGTGAGTACCTTCTCAGTGGCATTCTTGTCCTGTTCTTTTTTTTTTTTTTTTTGTCCTTTTTTTTTTGTTTTTCGGGTTTTTTCCATCTTTTTTTCCCCACTTCTTTGATTATTGTTTGTATTTGGGAAAGCTGGAGGAGCATGGTTTTGAGCCTTTTCCTGAATCCAAGTTTTTCTAGCATGCAGTGGTTCTGTAGACAAGGCGCTGTGTCCGGGAGTCCGCGGCGATCGTGCTGCCGGAGCGACTCCTGCACGATGTGCAACTGGTTTTACGGAAAAAGCGATGTGAAGTATGGTGCCTGTTTTTCCTTTGTAAAAATTAAAAAAGGGTGTTTCTACCTCTTTTTTTGCATATTCTTTTTCTGATAACATTTTTGGATAGGTAGGATTTTATGCAGTGTTTACAAGTTTGTGGTTTTGCAATACTGGTACAAACCACTGAACAAAGACATTTATTTTTCTATTTTCTTGGTGCCCTTTTTGGAGCCGGTCAGAACAAATTCGTTTTTTTCCCCCTTCTGTTTTTGATAACCATTGATAACGTGAAACTTTTCTTGCAGCTGGTTACTGGGATTATTTTTAAGCAAAATACTTTTTTCTCCTTTAAATTAACGATGACCTTTGCACATTTGACTTTTTAAAAAACCCGAGATGATTTTATGATAGATATCCTGATATCTATATCCGTATTATTCCTTCTTCTTCCCCCTTCCCTCCCCTTAAATCAATTTTCAAATGATGACAGTGGAAGGTTTTTCTGGAAAAAAAAATGAAGTGCGGTTTGGTTTCCTTGTCAACGGAGAATGAAGTGAACAGCTGAGCAGCTCGCAGAGAGCAGGTACTTGGTCCCCTTGGAGGCGTTTCCCGGGTTTGCAATTGCAAGGATGGTCCTGGAGAAGACCCGTGTGTGGGGCGGGGCGGGGGTGCGGGGAGGCCGTTTGCTCACTCGCGTTTGGGGACGATCATGCTGGACGTTGGGGAAAGTCCCCTGCCTCGGATCGTTTTTGGTTGTGCGCAAAATACAGCCCCTCTTCGACTACGCTCAGGTCATCTCCGCGGCTGGTGGCCTCTGCGCTGCTGGTGGGCGGCTGCCGCGTTCCTGGTACACTGGGCCCTGTAAGTTCTCCGGGTGCCACTTGCAGAGTCAAACTGGTGAGGGCCGGGACGCTGTGCGGGCCAGCAAGCGGCCGCTTAGAGAGCCGGGAAGACAGGAGGGAGAGGTAGGGCAACATTCTCCCCAAGGGCTGGCCGCTGGCCAAGAGGTAGGGCACTGGGGACCTTTACAGATTTCCGAGGATGGCACCGTTCCCTGAGCGCTCAACTCCTGCTCCTCCTCTTTGCCAGAGTAAACGACGCGGTAGATCTTTCCCAGTCTGGTTGCTGGTTCCGAAGGGTGTTGCTGGGTTAGTGCTGCTGTCAGTATCTCTTCTTTCCCGGTGTGTCAGTTTGGGTTTTAAGGGCTTGCCGGCATCTTCCAGGAAATGGGGAAACGGTTACTTTTGATGATGCGAAGTAGGGTATCATGTTGAGGAGGAAACTGTTAGTTTGTATTAATGAGACCACTCGCCTAAGGTGCAAAATTGCCTTTTATTTAACTTGTAAAGAAAGTGTTTACCTTCGTTATAACCACCTCGTAGTGGTTCCAAAGGCTTTCCCCTAAGAACCAGGCACAGGACAGGTAGGGGTTGGTGATGGTATGGATTTTGCGTGCTGGTAACATTATAATAATCAGTGTTGAATGTATTCTATGTAGTTTGTGATATTTTATGATTGTTCTGTTACATGTTTCCAGTATAATGCAACACTACTTTTGGAAGATGAACTAGTTGGTGATTTTTAAAAAAAACTTTTCTGTACTTACTCAGTGATAGAATCTTCTGGAAATGACTATGCAAATAAATTTTGAGTCTTTAAATGTTAAAATCTGGAGGGTAGTTATTAAAATGGTTTGATTTTGAAGCTTTCATTTTTTCTTTAATGAAAAGTTCAGCCTTAAATGTATCATGTGTATATAATTTGTATTATGTTAAAATAAGTATAAAGGAAATCAAATAACTTTTTACTTCTCAGACTTACTTTTCTTCTAGGTTATCAATAGACATAAAAACTAATTGTAACACACTGGAGAACCCATAAAAAAGGGTTAATAAAACACTATGGCTTTTTTAAGCAAATATTTCTCTAAGTCTGTAAACTTAATTTGTGCATTTAAAAGTTTTATGCCTGTATTTTATTTTCTTTATGTTTGGTGGTAATAGAGTTAGGAGTACAAATGATCATTTATCTGCAGAAAAATAAATTTTATTGTAATATCTAGAAAGCTGAATATTTCTTTATTCACCATGCACTCTCTCATCAAAAGTCTTTGAAAGTTGTGGTTTGAGTTAATTTTTTGTACTCAGGGTGGCTTTTCTATGTTAAGGCAGTCCTGTTGCATTTGTGTAAGGATGATAGTTTATATCCTGTGTGTGGATTACCAGACTTGCTATCTGAAGAGCGTAGTTCTAAAATTTGACTCAGATACCATGTTAACTAAGCTTTAAATTGTGATTTTTTGTGTATGTGTACAGTGAGCACATTATAAAAATGTAGCCTTTCATATGGTTTTAACAACCAACGAAATTTAAAAAGCTACTTGTAGCATCCTGGTTTTTCTGAATCATTTTTTATCATAATAATTTATATGATTAAAACGTTCATTTATTTAAAAATGCAAGATAATGCATGCATGCAATATTTCTTTGCAAGTTGCATGAATGTAAGTTATTTAGTTCTTTTAACAGAGAAACTGAGTAAGTGAGAAGGAAACAACTTGAATAATCAAACCAGAATTTTCAGTGAGGACTAGTTGCTACCCTAAGGTAGTTGTAGTTGTGTCTTACAATTGGTGTAAAATTGGAGATGTACTGTATGATGTACCCAAATGAGATCGAAACCATATGGGATGGAAGAAATTTTTCATAGGATTTTAATGTGGGAACAAATATGTACTTGTGCTTTGAATTCTGTAAGTAAAGGTTATACTAAGAACCTGGAGTCATCTTAGGTTTTCATTTAACATTCATTGTTCATTATATTATATGCTTATGTTATATTTCTACCCATTACACTCAAAATTTTTTTTTCTCTGTGGGTCATACTGATAATTCTACAACTCTCAAAAATGGTCACCTACTCCATGAGGGTTTTTTGGTTTAAAATCTCTGTGTGGTACCCTAAAATTAGCACTGCCTACTGGTTTGTGATGGGAAATAATAATGTTCTTTCATTTGGCAAGCAACCCATCACATGATTCTGAGCAATTTAATCATACAAATAATTTTCAACTGCCTACAGAAAGAAAGAAAAAATGTTTCAGGGAGAGAGAGGGCTTAGGAGGTGAAGGTGATAGAGGGAGGGAAAAAGACATAAATTGACTGTTTGACCACTAACTGACCTCGTGTTTTTTAACTTTATTTATTGTTGCTCAAGTACAGTTGTCTCCATTTTCCCCCCACCACTCTCCCTGCCAACCCCAGACACCCCCACTTCCCACCCTTGATCCTACCCTGCTTTGGTTTTGTCCATGTGTCCTTCATACATGTTCCTGAAAACCCTTCCCTCTTTTCCCCCCATTATCCCCTCCCACCTCCCCTCTGGTTACTGTCAGTTTGTTGTTAATTTCAATGTCTCTGGTTATATTTTGCTTCCTTTTTTGTTTTTTGTATTTTATTATCTGAATTTTGGTAAAGAAATCATCAGAGACTTAAAGCAAACTGTTAAATATTCTGGAATTGTAGAAAAGTTCTAGGAGCTGTTACAGGATGCTAAAATTTGGACATTTTAAAATGTCCTGTATTACTAAATTAAGTACACAGTTTCTATCCCAGTTTTGAACATTGTAGAAAAAGGAAAACCTAGTTGAAATCCTGTCTTGAGGGTGTGGTCTTCACAAGAATTTTTTAATGAAGAAATTTTCATCATTAAAGGCAAATGTTTAGTTATGTCTTATATTTATCCTTACATGGTTATAAGCAAGAAAACAAAATATTCATCTTTGTCTTGATAGGCATATGGTGATATGATATATAAGGGAAGGAAGTTTGAAAAAAAAAGGACTCATAGGCATGGACAACAGTGTGGTGATTGCTGGGGAGAGGGCGGTATAGGAGACTAAATGGTAATGGAAAAAAACACACTAAAGATTAAATAAAAAAACAAGCAAGCAAAATATAACCAAAGACATTGAAATAGAAAAAGGGATGACAGTATCCAGAGGGGAGAGGGGAGTGAATTTCAGGGAAAAAGGGAGGGGATTATAGGAACAAGTATAAAGGACACATGGACAAAAACTAAGGGGGGTGGAAAGGGGAGGGAGGTGGGGAGCACTGGGGGTGTGGCCTGGGACAGGAGTAAACGACAGAAAACTGTACTTGAAAAACAATTAAAATAAAAAAATAAAGGTATTTACATGCTTAAGTACAAAAATATAAATTGTGTTTTCAAAAAAAGATGTTTGGTTTATTTTCTCTAATATTTGTGAAAGATGAGTGGTTAAAAGAACTACTCTAATTTTTGCAAACAAATGGTACCTTAACAACATTAAAATAATATGTATACACTTGATATACCAAAAGAATATATATTTTCCTAGTTGAAAGAATCTGATATATAAATAAGTCTTTCTTAAATAAAACAGTCATTTTTCAAAGCAGTTAGTAAGAAGTGAATGGAAAATCTCCCATGTCTGTTACAGTCTGCAAAGCATTCTACCAGAGGCAGAGTGTGGTCATGCTTTGTTTACTGCTTACTGATATTGTAAACAACTAATTACACTGTACATCAAAACAAATAAAACTCAACAGTGGAAGTAGAAGAGAAATAAAGACAATATTTAGAATTGTTTGTGTTATCTAAAGAAAATGTTTTAAGTATAATTTAATTAACTTATTATCCTCTTTGACTTTGGAAAACTTTTTTTAAATGATGGTTAGCTGTGACTTAAAAAAATACAGTTATATCTTTACTTCTTTTATCATATTGCCATTAAAAAATTCTATGTCATGCATTAAAAATGTGAGAGGTATTAATGAAAGTAATCAAAAACTAATTTCAAAAAAATCTTCACTGATCTTATTGTTATTTATTTATTTATTATTTGCTACTTCTACTGACTTGTACAAATGTTTGTAAAAATCATTTTTTGTAATTTAGTATGATTTTTCAAAATTTCATAAATTTCTCTTCAGTAATTGACAGTGGCAATAAAACCATTCACATTAATGACAAGGAGGGCAGTTACTTTCCCTACACCATCATTTTGAGAAAAATAATTGTTATATAAAATTTAAGTAAAAGGGAATTACTGAGTGTAACAAAGCTAGTTACACATTTAGCACATCAAGTGTTATATATAAATATTGTATTTGTCTTCACTCTTCTTTTTATTATTAAATTTTGACCTGAAGAATGCATATATCTATCTTAACTATTGCCAAATTTTAGTAGTTTTCCTTATCTTATAGATTTTTTATTTTAAAGAAAATATTGGGGAATTTATTTTTTGCTGTTGCCCATTTGTTTTGTTAGACTGAATCCTGGAACACATAGAGGTGCTGATTTAGTATTTTTCCAAGCATTCCTAGTCACAGAGAGGGCAGAGGAGAACCTGAGTTTGTGTTTAAGATAAGTGTCCTCTAGATTATGTGTCCTTGGAGACTCTTCAGTAGGGACAAGGCTATGAGATTGATTTCCTGGGCCACATGTAAATGTGACAAGACAAATTTATAGTAGAAGCATGAGAACCCTGTCCTGTTCTCTGACAGGAGCAATGGAATTCATCACTAATCACCCACATTCTAAAGAAGCATTAGGTATTTTATTTGTATAAATCTGTTTCATAAAATTACATTTAATTTGTCAATTAATATTCTGTTTGCTTAGAATAAAATAGTTGAATTTTGTCTAAACTTTAATGCAAAAATTAATTGCATTCATACACAATCCATGTGTTTGGAGAACATATTTACACACATTGTGATAGCCATATGTTAAATTAACACAGAAGAAATGTATTTTGAGTTCATTTTGAGATTGTTAACAGGTTGGAATAGGGAAAGGCTATTTTCTCACAAAGTCTGATGAGAGGAAAAGCAAAGGGCTAACATTTCCTGATGTACCAAGTAAACATATTTCCACTTATTCTTCCCTCCATGAGTAGGAGCTATCATCATTATGTTGTATTTTTGAGAAAACAAACTTGGAGAGATATGTAATTTGCTCAGAGCTGCACAGGATGTCAAGGGACAAGTGTCAGGAATGTCTGAATTGATGTCATGTTCCTCCTTCTGTAGGGGCATGTTCCATTTGCAGAGAGGGCATTTTTTGTTTTTGTTTCTCTTAATATAAAGTAATTACTATATATTCATTTTTGGTCCATTATTGAAAATAACAGTATTTTGCCAGATTTTCACTAGTGAGTGTTGTAGCCAGAAATAACAGAAAAATGACACAATTTACACATGTAGAGAATTTTGCTGGTCTTGAAAGGGACTCCAGTAACTGTCCCATCACACATCTCCCCAGGACTGGAGGACTTTCTGAAGAGAGCCCATCACATGGAAACTGGTGAGGGCCCATTGGTGTGCTGTGGTTGGGGAGAAAGTAGATACTTTCATGTCTACAGTGGCTTTGCAGAGGCCTGGGAAAAGGTGCTCAACAAATATTTGCTTACTAAGCACAGAATGTAATCACTACTCTGGAAGTTTTTGCAGTTCATGTGGAAAATTAGTGTTTTGCATAAAGAAAAGTAAACATCAATTATTTCATATCACAGTGAATCTATAAATACAGGTGTGTCTTCTGTCTCCCGTCATCTTCTCCACTTCCGAATTTCACCATGACACATATTTGGATGTGACATTTTTCAAGCCCACTTTATCAATAAAATGAAACACATGTAACTACAACATTTTATTCCAGGATGCTGTTTCTAGTGGCCTCTTGAGATGCGTGAAAATGAATTCTATTATTGAATATTTTCCTTAGAACTTGAAAAAAGTGATTATTTTTCAATAAACAAGAATGGGAAACATAAACCACAGTGGAGGCGATGTGAATGAACATGATAAAATAGATTTCATAGGTGATAGTAAATCTGTAAGTCCATAAAATCAGTGGATATGGAGGCCAAGGTAAAGGGACTATGAATGAGCTGCTTTTGAGTTTTGGAATCTGGAGCTCTTGAAAATTATTGGCATAAAACAAAGCATGAAAAAATAAAATATCTAGAGGAGAGCCCAATTGGCTGGGGGTGGGAGAATGGGTTCGTTTTGCACACATCACTAATTTGAAGTTTTGACATTACCTCCTGGGTAAAATGAGTGACATGCAATTGAAATTCAGGTCTAGAACTGGAAAACACACTGAAAGCTCCAAAGATACTACAGAATCATGTTTAGTAAACTCCAAGAGGGAGTAACTCATCGAAAGCAAAAATTTGAAAAACACCGACATTTTTCTGAGTGGAGGTAAAAAGAGCTGGTTAAAGACAGAAAAAGAGGAACAGGAGGCTAGCCACTGAATTTAATGTTCAGGAGTAAGTTTCACAATGTTTTAAGAGGGTTGGTGTGATCAGTAGTTGCAGAAGGTGTTGGTCACCTCTTAGAGAGGCAGGAAATGCAACCAGTGCATTACTTAACTAAATTTGTTCAGCCAGTGCTAGGAAACCGGGAAATACAACCAATAAGGACCCTGCCTCCAAGGAGTTTGCCATCTCATGGTGACTTTTCATCTCCTCAGGTAAGTGCAAAGTCATGGTTGAGATGAAATGGTTTGGGAGCAGGGGCTTGAGAAATGTAGCAGATAATAGGCAAGATAACTATAAAAAGATTCCAGAGCAAGAAGGAGGAACTGTACAAAATTAACAACCATTTGTTGTCACATTAGTTAACACCATTCTGTCACTTTCTCAGCAGTTCTTAACAGCCTGTAATCTGAATAGGACAAGTGAACAAATGATGTTTACCTGATTAGGAGATTAGCAAGGCATGCATAATGTCAAACTGAAGAGGTGGACTTTCTAGAGAGAGAATATGTTGTAGAAAAGACTGATCATGAACCCGGGCTGGGAAAGGGCTACTACCAGAGATGAGTGAACTAGGAATAGACACGATTTGAGAGCCAGAAATTCAGGATGAAAGCATTGTTTTTAACTGAATGAGAGAGGTGCAAATATGGGTGATTCAGAGGAGAATATTATATTTCCGAATTGTGAAAGCAGAGCTGCATTAAATGATGAACAACACATTTTAGACTTTGGGGAAGCATGTGGCAGGTGCTGCTGATATTAAGAGGCTAGTGTTGTGAGGGGAGGCTGAGCATTAAAGAGCAGCACAATTTTGAGAGGACCTTGTTGAGCGCAAGATAAACAGGAACGGGAGAGGGCCTTCTAGAAAGAAAATTGGAAGATAAAGAAGAATAATAGGCTTTTGAGGGAAAAGAAGATAGACAGTAAAAATGAATAATTGCTATGTGTGACTTTGTGTTCACATGTATTTTATGCTCTAAATTAGAGTCCATTGTTTGGGAGAAGGAATTTCATTTTGGAATATATTAAGATCACTCAAAATTATAAGTAAAACGCCTCATTAGGAACTCTTAAATACTATCAAACACATAAAATAAGTTCCAGATATCTTTGCTTTTAGATTTTTTAGATGGACAATGATATACAGTAGTGTCCTCTTATCTGTAGGCCATCCTTTCCAAGACTCCCAATGGATACCTGAAACCATTGATAGAACTGAACCATATATATACTATCTTTTTTTCTATGCATATATACCTATGATAAAGTTTAATTTATAAGTTAGGTGCAGTAAGAGAGTATGCTAACTAATAATAAAATAGAAGAGTTATGACAATATGCTATAATAAACATTATGTGAATCGCTTTGGGGCTATTAGTAAGTAAAGGCAGGGTGACTTGAACACAAGCCCTGAGATTCTGTTAACATACCTGAAAATCAGGACCCTACTGAGTGACTAACAGGCAGTGATCAGATGGGTGACTTGTATGAACTTATATAGCATGGAGACAGGGATGATTTATATCTTGGGAAGGACAGAGAAGGCAACTGTAATCAATTTTAATTCACCTAGAAGACACATTGAAAAAATAAAAAGAAACTGGTGAAATTTGCTTTATAATGTTTTATGTAACCCACTCTAAGGAAAATTATCATTTCAACATGTAGTCAATAAAATAATTTAAAAAATTATTCCACATTTTTGTTCTATGTCTTTGAACCCTGGTTTGTATTTTATGTGAACAGCAGAACTAGCCATCTTGCAAAAGCTCACTAGTC
>PVKM010005136.1:0-49099 GCA_004027735.1 Carollia perspicillata
CCAGTTCCATCCATGCTGTTGCAAAGGGTAGGAGCTCCTTCTTTCTTTCTGCTGCATAAAATTCCATTGTGTAAATGTACCTTAGTTTTTTGATCCATTCATTTACTGATGGACACCTAGGTTGCTTCCAACACTTGGCTATTGTAAATTGTGCTGCTCTGAACATCGGGTGTATAGGTTCTTTTGGATTGGTGTTTCAGGGTTCTTAGAATATAATCCTAGCAGTGGAATTGTTGGGTCAAAAGGCAGATCCATTTTTAGTTTTCCGAGGAAATCCCATACTGTTTCCATAGTGCTTGTACAAGTCTGCAATCCCAACAACAGTGCACCAGGGTTCCCCTTTTCTCCACATCCTCTCCAACACTTGTTGTTTGTTGCTTTGTTTATGATGGCCATTCTGACTGGTGTAAAGTGGTATCCCACTGTGGTATTAATTTGCATCTCTCTGATAGCTAGCAATACTGAGCAAGCATCTTTTCATATGTCTCTGGGTCCTGTGTATGTACTCCTTGGAGAAGTGTCTGCTCAAGTCCTTTGCCCACTTTTTAATTGGGTTGCTTGTCTTCCTGGAGTGGAGTTGTGTAAGTTCTTTGTATATTTTGGAGATTAAGCCCTTGTCTGAAGTATCATTGGCAAATATGTTTTCCCATACAATTGGTTCTCTTTTTGTTTTAATACTCTTTTCTTTAGTCATCAAGGCTCAGAGAGGTTTAAATGACCCTACTAAGGCATTACAGCTAGTAAGCATTAGTGCTTCAATGTAAACTCAGACAGTCGTAAGTGTAGAAGACCTTGTAACCGAAACAAACTCAGGTCTGGCTGGCTGGCTGCCTCTGTGGAAGCCAATGCTCGAGAGGCAGGTGCTGCTGAAAGGAAAGTGGTTTATTTTCAGGTGCCAGCAACCTGGAAGATGGAGGATTCATGTCTCAAAGCTCATCCTTCATCTCCATGGTGGCTGAGGTTTTTACAAGGAGGGAGAAAGGAACAAAAAAAAGAGATCAAGGGAGGGGGTTGAAATGTCCTCTATGTGCAGACGAGCACAGTTCTTTCCGATAAGGACAGTGATGATCTGGTGTGAGTCATCCTCGTTTAGGCATCCTGGCTTCTGGTCATCCTGGCTTCATTTCATCTTGACTCTACTGTTGAGGGTCAGCAAATCTCCCAGAGATGGGATGCCTGAAGGTCAGAGTATGTATCTTTTGAAGTTAGCTCCTAGGATTCTGGTACAAACATGCTGTTTATCTATAAGCTACATATTAGTCAGAGTTAGCACTTACAGAAAAATGTCAAAAGAATGGTGGGGTGATTGATACACAGTGGTACCTAGGTCTCCTTGTTAATTCGTTCTGAAGAATGCCTGATGGGTGCTGAAACCAACCAGTACCAACCAAACGTTGAGAGATGAAGCATTTCTCTTGCAGGGTGGCATCGTGACTCATGCAGGTTCCAGTGAGTGGGAGGAGTCCCAAGCAAACAGAGCACTGAAACATATTTTTCTCTTGAAAACGTGAGCACAGGGTTTGACGAGTTCCGAAGCTGATGAGTACTAAGGTGTGACTGTAATTTCTGACTGTTACAATTTATCACTATCACAACATGTTCTTAAGTACTCTGTTTTATTACTAGTTATGTGTATAAAAGCAACTGGTAACTACTGGTGTCAATATTCAAATGAAAGTTAGTCTGGATTCATAATACTATTTTGTATCTCAGTGTAAAGTAATTAGTTGTCCATAAAAGGTTGGCCAAAAGTCCACTGTGATATATTGTAGAGTACAGTAGTAGTAAGCTTATCACAGATGTTGTTGAAAGTTACAGCTAAATGACAGCATTTCGTGGATAGAGCATAGAGAGAGTCTGCCTTGGATAAATGATCAAATTAAATGGCAGAAAAGGCTCCTTAAAATTCTAAGAGTCTATTATATCATCTGCTGTTTTATTGGAATATTCACAATTACAGTTCCCCAATGTACTCTTTCCCTCCAGCCCAAAAAGGATATAGGCATATTACATCCTTTAGAAGTCATCTTGATTTATCAATAGATTTTCATTGTATTCATAATTACCCTAGGAATTAAGGTACTTTCCAGATATTAAGAAAAATCTTCATAATCTTAATAGAAAGGAGGTCTTATGTTCCATTAAAACTTAAACTTTATTAAAATTTTGAAGCTTCATTAAACTTAGTTAAACCTCATTAAATGAGGCTTAGTGTCTTTAGTTCTTTTAAACCAAGCTGAGAATATCTAAAATTTTAAGAATTCTTATGTTTTTAAACTCAAAAGACTATATAAAACTGGTTAAACCTCTGAAGTGAACCAACGTAGCATCATTGAACATCTTTTTTTCATGGTTGACAGAACACTTGGGTTGTTAAATCAGATTGGATTCCACTAAATAGTTTTAAATATTATTAATATTTGTTAGGCATCACTAACCTAATTAATCATTATAAAGACAATACACTTAAACTTCTGTTTAACTTTTAAGAAAAATTTTGGACAGATGTCATTAAATTTATGAGTAATATCAATATTCTTTTTCAGAATTATTAACTTAAGCTATTTCCCTATTTAGAGATGAAGAGACTGAATCAGTGAGTTTTAAGCATTTCCTTTATCAATCCATACATCCAAAGACATAGAAACATTTAAAATCCACTGTTTATTATTCGGGTGCTCTCTCTCTCTCTCTCTGAGTAATGAAGGAATGGATAAATATGCCAGATACAGAAATTCTATGTATGCAATTATTTGTTACTGAAAGGAAGAGAATGCATACCAAAAGGCACTTGAAGGAACCCACAGTTATTTTTTGGATCACCATCTACTCTTTGGTGGGCCCTTAGATTATTTTTTTGTTTCAGTGCCATATAAATTGATACCTAAAATGTGTCTACACTCTTCAAAAAGCTAAACATTCTTAATGAATTCCTTTTACCTTATTTCCTTTTGATTAAAGAAATGTATCAATCAGAATGTAAAAGGGAAATGAAATGTTTTTAAAATGATAAAATGTAATATTCATTCATTCTCACATACATATTTTCATTTAAGCTAGAGATGCTGCTGCTCAAATCAACTTTATCATTCAGTGATCAGATAATACCCAGGCCAGGAGAAATAGTTAATTTGAATTTATCACTTAATCACTTTATCACTTTATCACAAGCCCAGCCCAGTCTCTACCGGGCTGCAGCAGCAATCTGATAACCATGCAGAAGAGGGCATGTCCTTAATCCACATGCCTACCCTTTAATTCACTCCAGCTTGCCAGGTGCTTCTGATAGCATCTTTTCCACTGAAATTTCCATTGCCATTGGGGATTGTAGGGATTGTCATAAGGCCTGAATGGCAAGGGAAGCCTGTGCTGTAGTCCAGGCCCGCTATGAGTCCTTTCTCCATCAAACCCCATGCTAAACTGGCTGGTAAGTGGGTCAGAGATTAGTCACCAATGGTACATGTTTTCTTCAGTTATCCTAAGAATCAAAACACACATTGTGCTTCTTTCTTCATAGGGAATGGTATAAATTGCTTTTCACTTTAGAAGGAACATCCAAACATACCCACTTTCCTACAAACGGTACAGATGCATCAGACTCCTTAACTTTTAGAGGGTTCACTTCATATCCTCTTGCGCATCTTACTAAATTAGGCAGCTAGAGAGATTGTCATAGCCCGCTATCAGGCCAATCGGCATGATATCATCAATATTCTGCTATTCTGGGGAATGACAGAGGGTCGAGGTCCCTCTAGATGACAGCATGACCAGGAGCAGAGGAGTTGACACATCCTGAGGTAAGGCAGTCAGAGTGTTTAGCTGTTTCTGAGCATGATTATCTTTCTTGATAGGAAGTCTATAGAAAGTAACATAGGTGTATTGGGTATATTGATTATATCCACTAAAGATGCTTTCTTTTTTAAAAAAAATATTTTATTTATTTATTTTTAGAGAGAGGGGAAGGGAAGGAGAAAGAGTGGGAGAGAAACATCAATGTGTGGTTGCCTCTCATGTGTCCCCTACTGGGGACCTGGCCTGCAACCCAGGCATGTGCCCTGACTCGGAATCGAACCGGCAACCCTTTGCTTCACAGGCCGGTGCTCAATCCACTGAGCTACACCATCCAGGGCTAAAAATGCTTTCTTTTTCACCACAGTTGTGACTGGTGAAAACTGATTACGTCTGTAATAATGTTTAGTCATTTATTTTGAAAGGCCTGTCTGGCGTTGTATTATATTAGCCAAAAAGGTAAGTTAATGGGCATGCAGTAGTAATCATTGCCACCAAATTTTTTGTGTACTGTTGGATAATGGCATTGATTTCTGCCAATTTCTTGGGATAACAGTATTGCTGTGAATTTACTATCTTGGTTCAGGTGCGACTGAATGGCTTCTACTTGACAAGCTTACCATAATCCTTGCAGCACAAGAACAAATCTAGGGATTGATTTCTCTAGTTACCAAGTGTGTATTCTAGGACCCAGGAAAGAAGCACAACATGTGGCCATTATTCTACCAGGTGTCTTGTCACATGGCTCAGGCTATATCTTCATTTTTAAACTAAATTCCAAAGCCACTTAATCTGACCAGGGAATCATAGTGGAGTTTGGGTCTGTAAGAATTAGATTCAGTTCAGAGACAACCTCCAATAATTCCTGGAAGGTCTGGGTATTTCCCTTGCACCAGGCATGTTTACCTTGGTAATATTCACATTAGCAAGGTTCTGCAATTCTTTGGGGTACAGGCTATATTTTCCCAGAGTAGGTCTTTTACTTCTCCACTGGGGCTATGATAGGGTAAAAATCTGTTGTTTGGGCCCCCTGGCAATGAGAGGTGGTGAGGTTGGGCCCATATGAGAATCAGGCATCCTTGGGGCAAGTGTCCGAGGTGGAAGATTTTATGGACAGTAATGTTGATTCTCTCATAAATGGAATGGCTGCTTCTATAAGGAAAGAAGGTTTAGGATGATTTAAGGATTCGGATCTCTTGATCTTACCTATTTTTACCAAAGTGACCCTTTTTTCACCTTTTGCCTTAATGTTAGTCAAGAGACCTACAGAAGTTCCACATTTGAATGGCCCTGCAACTTTGTAACCTTTATGATCGGACTTAGTGTTATCTCTGTTGTGGCTGAACAAAACAAGGAACCTTTTAAAGATTTGATAGAGATTTTAAATTTCAGTTCTGAGCCACACATTAAAAAACTGTCACTTCTCATTTTCCCTGGGTGCCATCTTGGGTTTCCAGAAGCAGCCATCCCACACCCTAGTTTTTGTAATCTCCATAAGGCACAAACACTACTGGAATAGTCTCTCCATAGTAAAATATCAGTATAAGCACACCAAATATATATAACATGTATCATATAAATAAATATTTATATATTTATTCAATTTATATCATAGTTCAGTCTTTCAAGAGAACTGCTTTCATAAATTAGAAGGACCATTTGGGGTCAAAAACAAAATCTATGTTAAATCAAGTGGTCGAATAACAGTTACCTTTCTGCCACTTAGAATGCCAACCCAAAGGTAAACCGCTCCTCACTAATTAAGCCTGTTTAATTAGTCAATCAGAAGACCTACATTTAAAATAGGTATACCAGATATTAATCACATTCCTATTCTGTAAATCTGAGGAATTTGTGGTATCATAATTGTATAAAATGGATCTCATATAATCATGCAAGTTGCACATTGAGATGACATGCTGACCCATGCTTGATCTTGCATGGTGATGGTTATCAGTATTTTCTTCAATTTGTTTGAAGTCCTTTAAGGCCTATAAATGTCTCCTGAAGACCCTACAGAATGCACAGGCTGGGGAGGAAGCAAGAGCTGGGGAAAATGGCAATTGTGTGCTCAGAGTTTATGTGGGCCTCATGTCTGTGGTCTGCTCTGCTTCCCTGGGAAATACCTGCACCACAAAGCTGTTTTTTCTCCCCGCATTTTGGGGCATGTGTTCTCTCCATTATTCCCAATAACTACCACTAGCTGTTTGACTCCTTGAGGACTCCTGTTCTGCTCTATTAATTTCTGTAATAGATTCAGCCAGATTTCCCTGAATCCTGTTGAACAATGTCAGACATGCACATCTTCAGCACTTTCCTTGTGCCAACAGAATCCAGTCTGGTACGATGACCTGATTATTTTCATACAAACCAATGAAACTGTGTCCATACTGCATAAGAAAAATCCGCTGGTGTTCCAGGAGTCATCTTCCACTCATTTATAAAAATCATTAACTTTAGTATCAACCTACTCACATTTTGCTTTTCAGAATGTGAACAAACTATCAGTTAGGAATAGTGTCTGATAAAGGGAACATTATGTTCTAAGTTGTTTCATCTAAAATAAGAGTAGGTCTATCAAATAATTTAAAAGATTTTTCTTACATAGAAATGCTGTTTTATAGTACCCACTATCATGCTATATTCAGCCTTGAACTAGACAGTTTCTATAGAAGTGAAACTTAGAAAACTTAATTTAACTAACAGCTAAGAATGATTTATAATTAGTATATCAATTATTCATATGTAAATGTTTCCAGGCTACAAGGAATATGTATACAATTTGTCACATAAGCAAGGCAATTTCTTCACAAGATAAATATGCTTAGCAAATTATTTTCTCATAAAGCAAAGGTGAAATTAAGCTGAGCCCTCACTGAAATATCAAAAATGTGAATTAGGCACAAATTAGTTTTTCCTGTAGGCTTAAAAACAGTATCTAATAGCTTTACAATCATGTGATATTTAATATCCATATATTTGCATATAAATTACTCTTTAAGATATCTTTAATATTTATACAGAAAGACTGCTGAAAATGTAGTGAATGTTAAAACTAGCAATAAAATGCATCTATTGTTTGAAAAACTATTTCTCCTGAGATTGCACCAATAACTTCCATATTACATTTTCTTACTTTATGTGTCCCAACAATAATAAGCATAGCAAACCAATTGCAGATCAGACTGTTTATTCTGCTTCTAGTCACTAACACTAAAACAAAAATTTTGGAGTTAAAATTTACCTAACAATTTTGCAGATGCTTCATGAGGCAGATTATTGGTATTCTTTCAATGCAATGCTGGTGGCATACCTCCTTTAATTTTCCTTCATTATGGTTCTAATATTGAGAGCAAAGGCCATGCATGTCTATGTTGAAAAAAAAAGTGTGTGACAGAATAATCTCTTCATATCATGAAAAGTGCAGTTGATGTGTAACTTAAACTTCATGCCTCCCAATGTTTTGGAGGAGAGTCTGTCTAGCCATCTGGGAAGAACTGGATGACTGTGGTACAACACCTGGTAGCATGGATTGAACTGCGTGCTTTCAAAACGTATGTCAAAATTCTAACCCCTGGTACCTGTGAATGTGATCTTATTTGGAAATGGAATCATTGCAGCTGCAATCAAGCCAAGATAAGGTCACACAGATTTAGGGTGGACCTTAATCTTATATGACTGGTGATGTTATAAGAAGAGGAGAAAAGACACAGATAGAAAACCCACAGGGAGAATGTCTCGTGATGATGGAGGCAGAGCTTGAACCATGCTTCAACAAGCCCAGGGGTACAAAGACTTGCTGCCAACACCAGAAGCTAAAGAAGGCCTAGAACCTCTTCTGTAGGGCCTTCAGAGAAAGCATGGTTCTACTGGCACATTCTAGCTCCCAGAACGGAGAGAAAATACATTTCTGTTGTTTTAAGCCACCAAGCTAGTCATCATTTGTTACAGCAACCCTAAGAAACTGATAAACCTGACTTTTTATGATAGGTGCTGCTTTTCATTAGATAAAAGTGGCCTTTATTAAAATGTGCTTTTTGACAGGAAAATTAATTGATTAGCAACTGTTAATATATGTTTGTGGAAACAGTAGCTGAAGAAATGAGACAGAGTCAGACGCATTTTTGATGAAGATGACAAAAATTACAAAATATGAAATCTATCCAAAATGGAATGATATGGCTGGGGCCTAATGATTGTATTCTGTATTTATCCACCAGGCACCATGGGAGTTTATTAACTGGAAAGAGAAAAAAAAATGTGGATTGGGTGGCAGTAAGGATGTTAGAAATACCGGTATAATTTAACATTGTATTTAGGATCTGGGCAAACATGTAAAAATTCCCCATGATGTTCACATTAAGACCAAGGTTAAGAGGAAATTGGCTGAAGATAAAAAAATCATAGCATAGAACAGAAAGACAGGTCTTTAAACATTAAAATGTTCAGTATTTGCTGGTGTTAGAATAAAATGTAGGCTAGAGAACATTAATGGAATGTAATTAGTATCCAATAAATTGAACTAAATTATTACTTAAAATGTATTATAGTGATAACATCATACAAATGATACGATGATAAAGAAAGAATATTCATATGCTAAGAATGGACCATTTTAAAACTGTAATCCTCTGGAATAATTTCTTTTATTTTATCTAATTCTCACATAAAGCTTCATTGAGATTGTATGGAAGCTTTAGTCATTTCAGTAAAAGCCCTGAATTTATATTACTATAGGGAAAGGCTATTCTAGAAATGAAATGTTATAATTTGAATAGAACAGAACTCATAACTATCATTTCAACCTATTTTGTGAAGCAATTTTTTTAGTTTGCCACTAACAAGTAAAAACACATATTCATTTTGCCCTTCAAGTGATGAATAAGACCACATGATAATCCAAACTATTGAGTTTTTCCAAAATACAAGTTTAGCTGGCTTTGGAGTCAATTTTTTTGATGGTTTAACAAACCAACCATACTATTTTTTTTAAAAAAGTTGGTCTATTTTATCTCTGTAGAGTTTACTTTAATTCTTGGGGCCTCTTTTTCTTCTATAAAGTCTTGGAATTCACAGTGCTAAATATGTGCTAAAACTCTGTGATTTACAAGCCAGCCACAAATAATACAGACAGTTGGGCTACTTAAATAAATGGAAACCTGATAAAATCCAGAAGTTCGTTATATATAACTGTCAAAAAATTATTTCAAATTGCAACAGCCAAGAAAAATTGGTATTCTTTCAGTGCAGCACTGTCTTGACTATCTATTGACTAGGCAATTCTCAAGTCTGAAGGGATAAGAGGTTAACTTGTGGATAAGTGTCTCGATGAGAAGCAAATAAGCAAATAATGTCTGTCCAGAAGAACAAATAACACTAAAGATTACCCTCTGGAGACCTGTGACACAAAAACTTTCACACCAGATACGGAAATCTTATGCTAATGTTTCTTTAATTCCTTATATACTCCTAGCTTCTTAAAGGATCTATGACCCAGTCATAATTCTTACTGGTTTCCTTATTGATTAATTCTTTAAATAAATCTTTTATGTGTTCATTTTATTTACAGGGTCCAGCAGAAGTAACACTTGCTTTGATGTGGTTGGTAGGGTAATATTATGGATATAATAATTTATGGGTTTAATTTGAACATTTCACCCAAAATATCATATGATATGCCTGAGTGTGATATTGTTTTGTTACAGAATTGCATGCTTATGATTTTGTAATAAAAAGGAGCATTTTTTGTGCTGGACCCTGTAGTATGAAAATCATGTTTAATTCTGAAAATTATACTTTATTTGTTTTGAAGACTATCCACTAAGTTGCCCAAGTGGACTCATGACAGAGCCAAATAAATAGTATTGTAGGAGATGTGTATACCACATCTGTTTAAATCCAGGCATATCTTTTCTTGGTTCCTCAAGTGATTCTCAAGCGGCAATTATTTTAAACTATTCTTGGTAGCATAAATAGTTATCTACTTATTAATAAGAAAGGAAGCCAAGGGAATCAGATAATAAACTAGGAAGCTAAATCGGATATTAGGACAGCATTCTGTTAAGCTTACCAGGAAGTTATGGCATTTACAGGCTCATTTACACTCCAGGGGACCTCAGGTTAGTAGATTTAATATTCTAGGCAGACAGAAGTACTGTCGGTGTGCTGTCCTGCTAGGTATCAGGTATCAGAATTATCAGAGGGAGGAGGAGGGAAAATTTCACTGCTGTGCACATGCACAGTAGAGACCAGATGATGTAACAGAACTTTTTGACGTGCACAGTAGAAACTAAGATTTCACAGGGGGAGGTGCTTCTACTTTTGGACATGCCCAGTAAGAACTAAAATGGGGACATAAAGGTGCAGAGCCTAGCCTGAGAAAAACTGGACAGGTAATCAGATTAGATGGGTACATGAAAAGATGCCACTAATCATCAGAGAAATGCTAATTAAAACCACAGTGAGAGGGATAGCACCTTATACCTGTCAGAATGACCATCATCAATAAATCAAAACACTACAACTGTTGGCAAAGATGTGGAGAAAAGGGAACCTTCATGCACTGTTGGTGGGAAGGCAGACTGGTGCAGCCACTGGGGAAAGCAGTATGGAGTTTCCTCAAAAAATTGAAAAGGAACTGCCTTATGACCCAGTGATTCCACTTCTGGGAATATATTTGAGGAAACCCAAGATGCTAATTCAAAACCCAGGGATGCTAATCCCTATGTTCATTGCAGTGTTATTTACAATAGCCAAAGTAGATGAGTGGATAAAAAAGATATGATATATTTACTCAATGGAATACTACTTGGCTGTATAAAAGAAGGAAATCTTGCCTTTTGCAATAGCATGGATGCACCTGCAGAGTATCATGCTACATGAAACAAGGCAGTCAGAGAAAGACAAATACCATATTGTCTCATTTACATGTGGAATCTAATAAACAGAACAAACTAACAAACAAAAGAGAAACTGACTCATAGATAAAGACTACGTATGAACTGATAGCATTCAGAAGATAGGGTGGTTGGGCACTGGGTTAAAAAGGTGAAGGGGTTTAAAAAAACAGACTAAAACAACAGTATGGTTATGGTCAGAGCGAAAGGGGGTAATGGAAATAGAAGAGGGTAAAGAGGGGATATAAGTGGTGATAGAAGGAAACTTGATTTTGGGTGGTGAACACCCATGCAATATGCAGATGATGTGTTACAGAATTGTGCATTTGGAACCTGTTTAATTTTATTAACCAGTGTCACTCCAATAAATTCAATTAAATAAGATTGCAAGAAAGGAAGTTCTCAGGCTTTTATGTGGTGCTTTGTGAGGCTATTATTCTTACAGCCATTGAAGCTATCTTTCCACCTGAGAAGATAAGCCTAAGGCTGAAGATGGTCAAATGGATAGTTGGAGAGGACCTGGGTCCTGGATAGCGTTGCTGTGTCATTGATTTAAAGAACACCATAACCCCTTGGTCTCTTTCCTTTGTGTAATATGTGATAATAAATCTCTTGGTTTAAGCCAATTTGAAAAAAATTTAAAAAGAGTAAGATGCTGCGGTTATTGAAAGTTGTGTTATATATATTTATAAGATTTGCCAGTCTGCTGACATGCTTGTACATGACAGTTTTCACTTCCCTGACCCTCAGTTTTCTCTGTGAACAGAAGTTATCATTTTGGTTAAAAGCTGCAATTAATATGTGTGGGTGAACTTATATTAGGAACAATAATGACAGAAATATAACTACCTGGTTTATTTTAAGAGTTTGAAACTTTTACTATCAATTATGCTAAAATAAATATTAAATTAGCGATTTCTTTCTTTTGAACTTGTTTCAGAGTCTTACTAAGGGCTAGTAAGAGTTTCTTTATCTTCTATATAATGTGTCCAATAGCAGAAATTCTGGATGTTTCCTGTATAATTGTTGTTTTATGTTGACTTTTCAAGTCCTCAATTATTAAAAAAATAAAGAAAACTATTTTATTTGCTTATGAATGTGCTATATCCTTAAAATTATGTTGCCCTCTTCTATGTTTATCTTAAAACATACTATTGTCCCTTTGGTTAAGTAGGTAACAGAATGTTGTTTCTCTGTCAACCCTGATCCAATATTAATTTAATTACAAATCTTTGACGACTCGTGATTTTTTAACTTCCAAGTTTCAATCCTAAATTTAGGAAATAATAAAATAAAATATGACAATATCTTTCACAACTAAAATTATCTTTGAAATATTTCAGAGATCTATTTGGAAATCATAAATATGTCACCTGACCTGGCTGGTGTAGCTCAGTGGATTGAGCACAGGACTGTGAACCAAAGGGTCGCTGGTTCGATTCCCAGTCAGGGCACATGCCTGGGTTGCAGGCCAGGTCCCCAGTAGGGGACATGTGAGAGGCAATCACACATTGATGTTTCTTTCCCACTCTTTATCCTTCCTGTCCACTCTCCAAAAATAAATAAATAAAATATAAATATAAATAAATATGTCATCTTATCAGAAGGAGGCCACTAAAAGTAACTAGACTTGCTTGATGTGCTCTATATATCTTTTTTCTTTTCTTTATTTTTTATTGTTGTTCAAATACAATTGTCTCCATTTTCACCTCACCATGCCTCCCAACCCCACCCATCTCTGCTTCCTACCCTCAAACCCACCCCCTTTGGCTTTGTCCATGTGTCCTTCACACATGTTCCTTGATAGCCCCCCTCCTCTCTGGTTCCTGTCAGATTGTTCTTTATTTCAATGTCTCTGGTTACATTTTGTTTGCTTATTTGTTTTGTTGATTAGGTTCCACTTATGGTGAGATTATATGGTACTTCTCTTTCACCGCCTGGCTTGTTTCACTTAGCATAATACTCTCCAGTTCTATCCATGCTGTCACAAATGTAGGAGCTCCTTCCTTCTTTCTGCTTCATAGTATTCCATCATGTAAATGTACCATAGAGTTTTTAAAAAGATTTTATTTATTTATTTTTTAGAGAGAGGGGAAGAGAAGGAGAAAAAGAGGTAGAGAAACATCAGTGCATGGTTGCCTGCCACATGCCCCCAGCTGGGGATTTGGTCAACAACTCAGGCATGTGCCCTGACTGGGAATTGAACCGGTGACCCTTTGGTTTGCAGGCCCACAATCAATACACTGACCAACCAGTCAGGGGTGTACCATAGTTTTCTGATCCATTCATTTACTGATGGGCACTTAGGTTGCTTCCAGCACTTGGGTATTGTAAATTGTGTTGCTATGGACATTGGGGTGCATGGGTTCTTTTGAACTGGTATTTCTGGATCTTTAGGGTATTATCCCAACAGTGGTATTACTGGGTCCATATTTCTGAATTAGCTCAAAAGTATTGTTAAACCCAATGAGTGCACAGCCCTCTGTGGTTAACATGACAGAAATATCAAATCGGAACTGATCACTCTTCCCAAGGTTTGTATAGGTAAAATTCAATTAACATAAATGTTTTAGTGCGTGTGAAGGGAACAGAGTTTTGCTACCCTGAAATATGTTATTTGGGGGATATTGATTATTTTAAGCTGGTTATTTTTAAGAAATGAAAGACTCAAGAAAAGCCTATTGTTTTAGCACCCTTTGTTAAATCTTTTGCACATGGGTATATTTTCTGTTGAGTTTACATTACCTTTTTGTCAAAAACCAGTTTTCCATATCTATTTGTGTGTCTGTTTGTATACTGTATTGTGTTTCATTGGTTTGTTTATCTTTATGCCAATACCATATTGTCTTAATTACTGTATCTTTATTACGAGACTTGAAATGAAGTAGTTTCAGTCATCAAACTTTCCTTTTTTTTAAGACTTTACTTTTGGAGCATTATTAGGTGTACAGCAAAATTGAGTGGGCATACGGGGATTTCCCACTTATTTCCTACCTCAATAGTTCATGCATAGCCTTCCCCATTATAAGTACCTCCCACCAGAATGATACATTTATTACAATAGATAAACTTACATTGACACCTTATTATAATTCAGAATCCATTGTTTACATTGTATAGTTTACATACTTTATACTGATATTTTACTTTTTATGGGTTTAGACAAATTTATAATGTCATGGATCCATCATTACACAGTGGTTTTAGGGCCCTAAAAGTTGTCTTCTGTTTAAAGCAGTTTAGGCTATCTTAGGTTCTTTGCATTTTCATATTAATTTTAAAATTGGCTTCTAATATACATAAAAATAAATGAATTCTCTTCTTTTTCTTAGGAGGTCCTTAATTTCTCTCAGAAATATCGTGCTATTTTAATGTATAGGTTCCATACAAGGTCTGTCTGGAAAAAGTCCAACCACTGTTAATATAACAAGAGTGATTTGCACAACATCAATGTAACCTGGCAGCCAAGTAGAGTGGACTGGGATGTGCATGTGTGAACAACAATGACTTCACTGTACTAGTCAGTAGATGCCACTGAGTGAGTGAGCATGTGTCCTGTGTGGCCATCACATTCAAAATGACTGAGTGAGTAGAACAATGAATCTGCATCAAATTCTGTATTAAGCTTGAACATTCCTCCATGGAAAGTATTTGGAAGATTTAGAAGGCCCCTGCTATGGGCCACTGGGGACTGGCAGTTTAATCATGACAATGAGCCTGCTCATGCGTCACGTCTCCTGTGCGGAGTTTTTTTGTAAAACATCCAATCACCTAGATGACTCAACCTTCTACTGCCCAGATTTGGTGCCCTGTGACTTCTGGCCTTTCCCAAAAGTAAAAGCACCTTCAATTTTACCCTTCCACCCTTTGAAAGGAAAGAGATTTCAGGCCAATGATGAGATTCAGGAAAATATGATGGAGCAGCTGATGGTGACTGAGAAAACATGTGAGGTCCCAAGATGCCTGCTTTGAAGGGTACTGAGGTGTCATTATCTTATGTACAATGTTTTTTGTATCTTGTATTTTCAGTAAATGTCTCTATTTTTCATATTACATGCTGTATACCTTCTGGGAAGACCTTGTATGTATTTTATCAGATGACTTGTAGGTTTCATATTTTTTATGTAAATGGTATTGATTTTATAATTTCAGTTTTCATGTGTTAGTTGCTAGTATATAGAAATACAATAGATTTTTATGTACTAATCCTGTATCATAAAGGCTTGCTAAATTCACTTATTAATTCTAGTAAATTTCTTATAGAGCCCATATGATTTTCTATAAAAATGATTAGGTCATCTGCAAATGAAGTCATTTTTACTTCATACCTAATTTCTTTTCCTTCCTTCCTTCTTCCTTTATTTTTTTCTCTCTCTCTTTTGTTTTTAGCCCTATTACACTGACAGTGTATTTTATTTTAAGTGAATGGGCATGCCCAATTCTATTCCTATGAGAATCAAATAAGGATATGCATTCATATTGGAGTTCTGAAGGAAACAAAAAAAAAGCCACAGAATAAATCTGGTATGTCTTCTAAGGTATAAAAATTGGTAGGGAGAGGAGATTTAAATTTTACTCTTTAAAGGACTTATAACTAGTATGTATAATAAATGCAGAAAAAAAACTGATTTTTCAATGTTAATCAATCAATTTGGGGAGCAATAGATTGTCTTTACCTGCAAAACATTTCCAGAATTGGACTACTCCCCATTTTCCACCATGACTCACAGTAATCCCATACTTGGACTATTGCATTGGTCTCCTAACTGATCTTCCTGTTTCCATTCATTACTATTGGCAGGTTTTTCTCCATGACAGCATCCAGAATTCTTTCAAAATCAAAATGTCAATGAGGTCATGTTATTCTCATTAAAATAGCCCAATAGCTTCCCTTTCCTTACAGTAAAATTCAGTGAACTTGTCATATTTATTGCAAAGTCATATATAATCTGGCTCCCAGTTATCTTTCTATGTTTTCTACCACTTTCCCTGTATTTCTTACTCTGCTTCATTTACAATAGCCTTATTTTTTTTTGTGAGTAAAACATTAATACTTCTACTTCCGAATCTTTGCATTTGGTATTTCTTCTCCTTGAAATGCTTCTTAGCTAGATGTGTATATGACTTGAACTCTCATTTCATTTCTGTTAGAGGCATATCTAACCCATCAGTATGAGTCATGCCATTGTGTATTTCACCCTCTTTGGTTTATTTTTACTTTTGTTTTCTCCCCATTAGATTATAGGTTTTATGATGGTATGGATGGTATTTTGTTTACTACTGTATATATATATATATATATATATATATATATATATATATATATATACAGTGGTAAACTATACAGTGGTACAGTATATATATATACTGCCTGCTGTTTAGAACAATGTCTGGTACAGAGAAGGTGTTCAATAAATATTATTCGATAATGATAATTTTAGAATAAATTAATTAATTTTATCAATAGTACTGGGCTTTAGACACTGAAGTGCTGGCAAATGATGAGCTAGCTATTATGATTTCCTAAGAAATGAGTATATCTGTATTATATACTTTTTGATGAAGTAGTCAATATAAGAATCAACAGAATAAACAAACAAACAACATAGATACAGAGAGCAGACTGACAGCTCTCAAAAGGTCAAGGTTTGGGGGGCTGCATGTAAAAGGTGAAGGGATCAAGCAGTACAAATTCGTAGCTGCAGATCAGCCACAGAGATGAGAATTGAGGCATGAAGAATATAATCAATAATGTTGAGATAACAAGGTATGGAGCCAGGTGGGTGCTTGGGACAGTAAGGTGACCACTTTGTAGAGTTCATGATTTCCTGGCCACTTTGCTGAAATCTGAAACTAGTGCAGAATGGTATCGAATGCAAACTGTGGTTGAAAATAATTATTTAAAAAATCAACATTGACTTTAATGTATCAGATTTTCATGCTCCCATAATTTACACTAAATTTAATGTTTTATCTAAAATCATAGGGCTACCTTTAGATTAATTCCTTGCCATAGTGAATTACCTAATTAATTTTTGTATGAGTTTCTTTCTTCATTTACCTTTGTACTTTCAACTATGAACATAAATCAGTGATTAAAATGAGACTCATGAAACTAGTGAACACATTCAAGATATTAAACAAAATTTAGAAGAACCACACACTTTCCAGAAGTGGAAAAAGATTTGACCTCATTTGTAAAACTGCTTTGACACAAATAATGAATCAGTAAGAGCAATCCTAGAATCTTTGTATATGTACAGTTGCTGCATTATGCATAGGTTTTATTATTATGAAATTACCAACAGGTCTAAATATTCTTTGGTAAAAATAAAAAAGCAGAGCAATAACCTTATGTAAGCATTGCATTTTGAACATACAACATTTGGAAAGAAAATCTCAAAATTTGTTTGTAATTGGAAGAAAAACTTCTTGGTTCAGAGAAATATGATTTAAAGCAAAAAATAAACATAAATCTTGTTTAATGCTTTCTTCAAAATAAGTTTCAAGAATCACCTTGGAGGGTTGAAGTTCATGTGATAACAGAAAATTTAAAGAAGCCCTTTTCTGTAACTATAAGGCAAAAATATACCAACTAAAAGAAGTTTTACCATTTTCTATGTTTTTCTACACTGTTTTTCAGAACCTTAGAAGTATTTTTATGTCAAAACCAGGACACTCCACTCATAAATGCTCCAATGTGATATTACTTAAAATGAACATAATATAGAAAACATTATTTATCTATTCAAAACCTAAAATCTAGCTGCTTCTACCCAAAAACAAAGAAAAAATGAAAGTAGACACATACACACGCACAAACAAGCCCAGTTTATTCCTTATTTTGAATTATTTGTTGTCCAGATTTCCTCCCCATCTTCACTTATTATTTCTTTTGCTAACAAGGACTTTGTCTTATTCTCCTTTCTGCATACTTGTCCCTTAGTATCAACTTTATTATTCTCCAGTACATAGAAGAATACTTTGCATTTTAATACTTCAATAAAGAGATATTTTATTTTAAAACCCACAAGTAGATTGCTGTGGTACATAGATTTGATGTATGATGAAGTCAATAAAGAACTGTCTCAGCATAAACAATATATCAATAGTCTCATGACAGCAAGATAGATTAATTCAAATTAATACCAAAATAAACCATGATATATTGGTTTTCCAATAGTACTTCATCTTTTCACAAATAGGAATTGCATTATGCAGTGGAACAAATATTTAGAACTCTTTGAGTTCTCAAATGCCAGTGACTTGTGTACATGAAGTTTATGACAACACCTGGAAGCAAAACCAGAATATTACCGCTGTCGTGACAGAAGGGCTTGTTTTGGAGACATCAATGTAAGTGATAAAAAGCTATTAGAAATTTTCTTAAGCTGAAGTGATAACATTTCAACTTTAAGTTTTGAGATAGGAAAGTCCAAAGTTCAATTTTCAGCAGAAATTAATTTTTCACATTCTGGCATCAAGAAAACACAGTCTTGATATCTGTTTGTGATAAGAGGAAAAGCCAACAAGAAAAGGCAAGCTGTAGAATAATTTAAAAGACCCATTCTCTGATCTCCCAAGTAGTTGAGAGAAAATAAATGAAGAGAAATACCTGTGTGAAAAACCTTGTCATTTTTAGAAAAATTACCTTTCATTCTGCCATTTAGATACCTTCAGGAATAATTAGTGTTACATTAAAATTGTTTTAAGTTATAAACTTGATATCAAGCTTATATTCGTTGACTAAAATAACTCAGTAAACTCAGGGACTCTCTTTCACCAGTAACTTTTTTGCCTTGGTCTCTTTCCATGTGTTGGTTTCATCATGAGATTGTTACTAAGACCATGCAATTAATCCCAGACTTCAGATAAATTCATGACAATAAAGCAGATTGGACAAATGTTATTAAAAATTTCTAGAAGATAAAGGAATTATGATATCACAGTTTCCCAGAAAATCTTTTCTCACATCCCATTGGATCAAGCTGTGTCATTTGTCCATTCTTAAACCAATTGCTGATGATGGAGGGTGGGGTTACCATCAGTTAATTTGGGTCCAATTTGGCAGCTGAAGGTGAGGTCAGTTTCTCCAGACACACAGGGAGTATATGAGACTACATGGGGAAAGAACTGATACCTATACAAAAAAAAAAAAAAAGGAAGAAAAAGGATCTCAGAGATGAGATGAAATGGGAGAATTGGTAACAAAGAAGTAAATGATAATGTACACTATAACCATGTATATTCTTAACAACAATCTATAAAGAAAATACATCTTTATATTCTTGGTGCAAACAGACCAAAGCATATTTTTTTATGCTGATAAAGCTTTCACCTTACTGATAAAGTTTCACCTTATATCTAATACTAAATTGCTCTTGTCAGTATTTTTATTACCATTACAAAATCAGATTACTTTATAGGTCACAAAATTTTCTGTTATTCCAAACAAAAAGAAAAAGAATGGTTAAAAACATAATTAAGTTAGTCTATAAAACAATCAATTGAAATTCTATTCCTTACTTATGCATTCTTCATACATAATAAAGTTCAAACCAGCCCCCTACATAATTAAATCTGTATCTATCAGCGTCTATTCCTAACTTAGCTCTATTTAGCATTAAAGATTAAAGTTCTTCACCCTGCAGATTCTACTTATTTTCAGTTCCAAATCCATTAATAAATCAAAAGCCCATCTCTTCTAGAGAGTGAGATTTGGAGTATTAGATGAATGTTTCACGTAAAGTGTATGCTGTAGTTGGACTCATATTTGGGCCCATCAAGTCCGGTCCCTCCAACTCCATCTCAGCACACCATACACTGTGCACACACCATACACGTTCGTTGTGAAGAGAACACGGGACTACAGCTGTATGTTTCCAGGTAAGGTAGAAACTGTGGTGGTTTGTAATGGATGTGTGATGTAATCTTGTCCCCTGGTGCCTTTTTTGCCCAGCTGACAATTAAGCATGTAGGTCAAGCTGCAGATTATTAGTTAAAATGGAAAGATTTTAGAGCAAGCTATCTCAGGGGATGTGTTTTAAGTGCATGTTTTTCCTCTTTTTAAAAAATTGTGTTTTATAAAAATATCTAAAATTAAATTTTGGAATTTAACTTCTTGATGGTGTATTCTGTGCTTCACCTAAAAAGATTATGATAATTGATTAGTTGTTCAATCTGATTAGACTTAACTGCTTTCGGCAAAATTCATTAAGAAGTGCTCATCTGATCTCAGACACAATGAGGCGTGTAACTGGAGTTCAGCTAGTGTTGGGGGTAGCTGTGAGAGTGGGATATGGTACAGTCAGATAGTTTTATGCCCATCATGCCTTCATAAGTGAGGTTCCTATTTATTCTGCAGCATTGGAGTCTGCAGAAACCCTGAGAAAAATTTGCCTATGCAGCAGAGGAATCCCAGGGGAAGAAACGTGACTGTCACTCTTCCAGCTAAGTGTCTTAGGATTATTTTCAGGAAGTGGCATGAAACTTATACCTGATTTTACCCAAATGTGCCTTTCTTCCTTTTATTTTTCTATGGCAAAGATGTGTAGAAAACCTTGGGATAGGAGGTTGACCAGTCTGAATGGAGGTAGTCTTCTTTTCATACAGCTATTAAAGTCACCTAATAAAACACTAAAAAAATAATGTTTGAGTATCCTTAGACAGTTTCAGGATCAAATTATAACTAAAATCTTATTTTTATTTAACTTAAAAGTTCTAATTATTTTATTAATTTAGCAAATACCACGTACCTTTCTAAAAATAATGACTTAGGTGCTAAGAGGCTTTGTAATATTAAGGCAAGTTCCATTTCAGAATAAAAAATATACATATTAGGATTGAGCAGATAAATAGTAATAGCTTAATTTCTTCCCCTTGGAAAGGCAAAGCCACAGGTAGAAAGAACCATGTGGAACTGGATTAGAAATAGAGACATCAGTATGAACTCATGTTTACCTTAATGCAGATGGATGGATACAGAAATAAGGAGTGATTTGTGTGTATACATTTCTTAGCTTTGCTCACAGGGCCTAGAAGCAGTGACAGCAGACTAGCAGTGAGCACTCAAGTACCCAGATTATGGTTTACTCTGACAAAGGGAATCATGGCTCCATGGAGAAATGACCAATTCCACAGATTCTAAAGGAAGGAAAACACAAGATCAAAGTAGAACATACTGTAGTGCCAGAAATTAAGGAAGTGCTCGAAAGAAGGGAAGGTGTACAGGGGCCTGTCAGATGGATCCAGGAGCCACCCAGAAAGCGTTCCTAATGGCCAGAGTTGGAACAACTTGAGCCACAAAATAAATAACATGGTGTCAGATTATAATCCGAAGTACAAAATAAATATTTGTGAATGCATACTATATGCTTAAACGATTGAATAAATAAATAAAGTGTGGAGAAAAGGCAAAACTTCTTTATGACAGAATTTAGAAGAATTCATATAGCTACTTCTGCTCTAGGACATAGAGCTCATTCCCCTCCTCCTCCCCATTCCTCCCCGGTGCTGGCTGCATTCAGTGACTTGCTTCCAGAGAGTAGAATATGGAAAGGGGGGAAGTAACATTACTTTAGAGAAACAGGAAAACCCTGTCTTTCCCAGGTACAAGGTTAACATCATCAGTGAGAAGTTATGTCGATGATAGGTACCCTTGATAAGAATGGCATTTCACATCCAGAGATCTTCCTTCCAAAACCTAGAATTCCCAGACTAACCATAAGAAAAGCGTCACACTCACTTTAGGAACAGTCTACAAAATACCTGAACTTAAAACTGTAAAGCCCTTATAAAACAAGGAAAATCTGAAAGTGGTCGTAGTCCAAGTGAGGTTAAGGAGATATGATGACTGAACCTGGCATGGTGGATGGGATCCTGGAACAGAAAAAGGGCATTAGAGGAAAAGTTTTTGAAATAAAGTGTGGAATTTAGTTAATTAGTAATGTGTCAGTGTTGGTTTCTTAGTTGTGACCAATGTACCATGGTAAAGTAAGAAACTAACAGGAGAGGGAACTGGTGAGGGATATATATGGAATCTCTACAATATTTTTACTTTTCTAGAAATCTAAAACTACTATAAAACAAAATAATTTACATAGATACACTTTAAAATATTAAACCTGTATGAATTGAATTGACAGACCCCAAACTGTCATTTGTACCTCACAGTGCAATGACCTAAAATGAAATTGAAATTATGCCATATGCAAGAAAATTCCAAGAATTTAATCGATATTGTCTTAAATGGGCATTCAGTTGACATGGGCCACAGATTTATATGCCATGAAGAAAATGAGGGGAGAAAGGAGTCGATGCAGTAATTATATTATTCTCTTAAAACTTTTTTAAAAAGAAAAATTCCAAAGTATTAAGTTCATCGCATGGAGTCATAAGTTTAGGGTCTTTCAGATACTCTGATCAACAGATGTGAAGGATTTAAAGGATATAGTAATTCGTTACAGGACAATGTTTTAGCACTTTAATCTGTCATTTAATAGATTGAATTCTTTCCCAATTCCTTAATATTTTAATCAATTATGCTCTTTTTATATCCTATGTAACTTCCCTGATTTAGCTAGGCTATCTTCCTAGAAAAGCCCTTGAGCAATTTCTGCAAAGTAAGTGTTTTCTGGAAAAGGGCTCTTAAAATAAATTTAATAAAATTTATTATATTTCTCTAAAATTTCTGGATAAGAATACTTTAAGAGTGAGAAGTATTTAAAACAGAACATTCTAAGCCTTCAGACAGTAGCTGATCCAATTAATGACCAATTAGACTCATATTTCACAAAGACATAGAAAGCACTTTTCCGAGGTCAAAGTCACAGGAAGATTTTTTTGTAAGAGCCTCAATTTCTGCCATTAAAGGGTTTAGGAGGCAGATTGCTTAGCACACAGGTTTTAGAGTCAGAGCTAGGATTGAATCCATCTTCTTCATGTACTATCTCTTCAATCTTTGTGCAAATAGGCTTTTTTTTAACCTCTGGTTCTCCGTATGAAATGTAGAAACAATAGTTATTATCACACCAGGTTAATGAATGAATTAATAACTCATGTGTCAGTCCAGTGCTTAGCAAGCATTTAAAAATTCAAAATATAATGCCTGCTGCTATTATTAAATGTCCATGATTCCTTCTCCCCCAACTATAGCACTTGGCCTTTTCTTACAGTTCCATTATTCTACATATCAGCACCTGGTGTTACACACAGACACTACTATTACACCAATCATTCATGGTCTAAGGGGGAAATGGGTGGGGGACGTAAACTCTCAGGAAATTCTCTATGGCTGATGGCAAAACTGTCAGTACCATGAGGGTGTTCCCTGAAGATAACCACTGGCGCTAACCTTTAGAAGCAAACAGAAAGAAATGAGGAGAGGAGGTGCTCAGAAATGCAATAGGAAATATGGACAGACCACCAACAGTGTCCTCTCAGTCTTGAAAATGCATTACCTTCCCTCTTGTAACAGAAAGTCTCCTGGAATACTTTCTGTCTTCTGCCTCCTAGATTTCAACTCAAATGTCACTGTCCCAGGCAAACGTTGTCTAATACAGCTAGTCTAAGCCTGTCAAATATCATGACCTCAAATAATATCCACACATATTCCCACTGCTCTTTAGTTTGTGATAATATACATTTATTATGTTTATTTGCCTAATAATTTCACCTTCCCCATATCATTCATTAGCATGACTGTGTCTACATTTGCTTACTGTTTTACCCTGGACGTTGGCATACAGCAAGGCCCTCAATAAATATTTGTGGAAGAAAGGACAAGTGAAGGCAGAGGAGAAAATTTCAGCCCAAGCACTTAAGAAGTGGCCCTGGGAAACATTTCACTTCAATAGTAATTTCACAACCCCTCCTTGTGATTTGGAGAATTTGTCTCATTAATTAATGCAGTTGTTTATTAAGAGAAAATTGATTACACATATGGTCATATTGGGTTGTTTTTTGCTGGTGAGTAGAGGCTTGTTCAGGGAGTTAAGACAAGTCTATCCCATTAAAGATATCCGTGCTTTCTCAAATCCTAACCTAGCCAAAGCATTTTTCGCTCAATAACTCAAGGCTTTCATCCAGCAAGTCTTTACAGAATGCTGGCTTTATAATGAGCAGTGGGAGTGACTAGGGATGCTAAAATAAGAGGAAGACATATATCAATTTTTATGATATCCAGTCAGTTGGGAAAGATAGATATTAAATAAATGAGGACACATATTTGCTTCAGAATACTTGACAACTGTTTTGAAGGTAAATTATAGCCATAAATTATGATAATAAATAAAATAGTATTAATAATATGTAATACAAATGCATAATACATAGAAGTCTAGATGGATTAAATAGCTCAAGGATTTAAATACATTGTTTTGAGAAACTAAAGATAAAAATTTTGTAATACTGTGGAAAACAGGCTACTTTTGGAACACACTGCAAACCAAGATACCTTAAAAAAATCATTGTAAATTTGACCACAAATCCTTTTTTTTTCCTCGATGGCAGAACACCCTGAGTGCAAAAATAAAACTATAAATGACAGAGAATTCCCTTTTGAGTAGAATTTGTAGTTCAGCTGACTGATCTTTCCCTTAGTACAGTCAACAGAGACTTGAAGACCATTCTAGTAGGTCCTGTGAATGAGAATCTAGAGAAGTCCTATAGACGTGACTGGTTTTACCCCCACCAATTTGGTGTGGGAGATTTTGAAGCTGCATGTAACAAGAATCTGATGAAGTGTACTCAAACACCGAAGTGCAGAACTGAATATCCTACCGCCTTTGAGAAATGAGGCAACAGAGACTTGCTAGGCTCTAAATGGAAAGACTGCGTTGGGGCATATCAAGGAATCAGGGAGAAATGGAAGACGTCTAATCTGGAAATAACCCCTAGCTCCCACCTAACTCAATCCCTAACTGAGTGGATGAAATCAGCACCTCCCCCTCTTTGCCTGGCAGATAAAAGAGGAGACACTTCATCTACAAATGAGGGCAGAAAAATAATATGATCTACAAGTTCTCTAGTTTTTTATGAACAATATTTACTGTAAAATGAAAATCATGTGTTATACAAAGTGGGAGAAAATGTATACTTAAAAATCTTGAGAAGAAATAGACAACAGAGTCAGACCCACAGATGGTACATACATTGGACTCAGCAAGGCAGACATGAAAATAACTGTTATAAATATGTTAATGAAATAGAATAAAGTAAGCAAAATGAATAAAAAGATGCTTAAATTAACCAGAGAACTCAAATATAGTTATAAAATAGCATAGGCTTTCTGGCATTGAAAATTCAATATTTGGATTGAATGCTTCAACACAGCAGATGTCAGGATTAATGATCTGAAAACAAGTCAATAGAAAATGTACAAAGTAAATCAGAGAGAGGAAATAAAAGAATGGGAATAAGACCAGTGCAGAAATGCGGGACACACTCAAATGGGAATGGAAAGCATTCTGTAATCTAATGATTAAATACCAGATAGGTTTTTGTTTTGTTGTTGTTGTTGTTGTACTGAGTCCCTGGAACGTTATCTTCAAAAGCATTGCTTAGACTATATGTTTTTTCTCTCCTATGTAATGTAGGAAGGCTAGAGGGGCATGAAGTTGGGTAATTGTATTGTCCTTCCCCCAGATCAGGTAAAGCTCTGGTACAGTAGTTTCCCTTAAAGGAGTTTCTTGAAGATAAAGCCCCTGAAAGTGTGTGTGGTTCTCTTAACACCAGGCTCCCAGGGGCTTTTAATTCTTAAACCAATCCCGAATTACCATTTAAATTGTTCTTGCAAATTGCTGGCTCCAGCTGGTAAACTGATCTCAGCTGTTGTTCTTTATCTCCACCTTTCTCTTCAGTTTCCAAGGCAGCAGTTTGTTCTGTGACCTCAGTTCTCCGATGGGTCTAAGAGGTGTTGAGGTCAGACTGTGCAGCGATGACGTGCAAGCTCTTTACATGTCAGAACTGAAACTGTAAGTGTGATCACTTTTCATTAGCTTTTTTGCTTTGTGGTTTTCCTGACACAATGCATTCACAATATAAATGTATGTGAATGAAGCCTATTCTTAGAAATTGCTGAAATTGTTTTTTCACTCTAAGTCCTAGATGAGGCAGACAAGATTTTTTTTTGTCTCTAATTCTTGGCTGTAACGTATTTTCTAGTCTTTTGTCTCTTAGTGTGCTTTTTACAATTTCTGTTGTTTTCAGAGTTCTCAATTCCGATGTCTTACAGGTTCTGTGGCAAGACCTTGTCTTTTCACTTACACTGTAAAAGTGACTGAGATCAGCAAAACCCTCCACTAGCCGCAGCTTCTGAACCAATTTACCACTGTGGTTTTCTGACCCTGCTTTACTCTTGGCTCCTTATATTGTTGCAAGTTCCTATGAGAATTTAAAGGTTGTTCGTTTCATTATTTTTAACCTGAAATATCCATTTTTTTTGCATGTGTGTTTTCACTTTCTTTTTATTTGTTGACTTGTTCTTAATATCTTGTCTAAAATCTCTTTCCTTTGTGGTTCACAGCTATATTGTGGAAAGTACAGATCATGCCATAGGCCAGGGGTGTCAAACTCATTTTCACTGGAGGCCACAGCCTCACGGGTGCCTTCAAAGTGGTGACGGGAGAGACCTGGTTCTTCTTGCTGACACATGTAAAGAATTACATATCAGCAAATCTAGTAGAATGTAATCAGTTTATTAGTGGCCCGCCCCCATGGAAGAGAATAGGACTGGGTAGAGTAGGGGGTGAAAGACAAAGTTTCAGGGCAAAGCAGGGTGACATGAACAAGAGCGGCTGAAGACCAGGGTGGCAAGCCCCTGGGCTGCCTGAGGCCCAGTAGCCAGAGGCCCAACGGCCTGAGAGCCAAGTGTCCCCAGAGCCCCCACGAGAGAGCGAGTCCTTTGTTCTGGGGACTTACGTAGTTAGTGGGACAGGAGGGAAAAAGTTATATATTGATCGATGGGTAAATGCAGTGCCAGCTTTCCTGGGGGGATGTAACTACCCAAACTTAGGTATGTGTGGGGGTCTGTTAACCCAAATCTTTATCTAGCTCCAGACCCCATTTTTTCATGTTGTTATAAAACAAATACATGAGAGGAGGCAGTTAATTAAAATTGGGACAGTTACTCAAAGTTATTTATGGGCTCTTTCTGAAAGCATCAGGGACTCCCTTGTAAAACATAGTGAGTGACCAGAGGCAGGCAATTAACCAAAGTTGTTTTATGGGATCTTTCTTTGGGCACCGGGGACCCTGTCCCACATTCAGACCTTGGGATGAAAGCACAGTTTCAAGGCTTTCTTTCCCAGATAGTGGAAACGCTACAGAGAATTTCAAGGACTTCCCTTCTTTCTTGCTGACATAGTGTTTCTTGTGATGTTGGAACACCTGGTGATATTATCAGACCTGGTTCAGGACTGCTGAGTTAGCATGTGAGACTTGTCTCCTTCCTCCCTGCCTCAGTTTACTATTTATTCTACCTAATTGGTAAAAGGCGTTTCCTGGTAACCATGGTGCTAAATCCCAGCCAGTAACAGTATTGCAGTCTCAGAGTTCTTCCTATGCTGTCTCCTGCCTCAAAAGGGCCAAATGTAACTTTAGGACTCTGTAAATGTAACTACTCCTTAACAGTTGAGGGGAGCTCGGGATAAAAGAAGGTGAGGGCCGGATTTGGCCCACGGGCCTTGTGTTTGCCACCTGTGTGATCCTTGGATCACTGAGATGTACCCCTCATTCTTTAATGGAAGCAGTTATTCACTCTACAGGTACCAGGCACACCTAATGTAAGAATGAATGAGACAGCATTAGGTAAATTCCATTTCGTCTAGGAACTTTCTGTCTAAAACAAGTGTTGGAGAGAAAATGTTTTTTGTTTTGTCTTTTCTCAGTTCTTTGGCTGGTCTAACAATTAAATTGATGTAAGACAGGTTAACAAGAAAACAATTTAATGTTGTATGTATGGGAGCCTCCATAAAAACATGAGACTCAAAGACATGGCAAAGCAGGGAACTCTTATACCTTTTAAACAAAGAAACAATAACATTAGGAAAAATAGACAAAATAAAGAGTTTGGGTTTGGGATTGTAAATTAGTGAGGGAGTAACAACATTTATTTATACAGTCTTCTTGGCCCTAAGTTTCCCTACCTGGTTATAAGAATGTCTTCTACTCCCTGGTACAGGGAGATGCTTTTCATATAGAAGGTTTATTTTCTACTTCTGGGGTCACAAAGGAGAGTCAGAGTGCTATTGCACTGGCTGTGTCTCAAGTGCCTTTAAAGAATCAATGCACCAAAATGGCATACTTTAGGATGGGCCATTCTTCTCTCTTTTGAAAAAGTAGTCATTTAAAAACACGTCTAGAAAAGCGAGGTGGCAGTGGTGCGCGTATGGAGTGTTAAGAGCGCACAGCAAAGGAAGGATGCCTACACACGCCACGTTGGGGTGAACGCTGTGGGGGTGGCTGAGAGAAATCTGAACGAGGAAGGCAATAACTGAGGGAAACTTGAAAAGGAACTAAAGAATTTTTGGATCTAAAAAGTTATGTAGGGTTTTCCAAGAATCAGAAATAACATATGCACAGGTAGTGAGGGGGAATAAATGAGTTTCTGCGTGGCCAGCAAGCTGTGTTGGTGGGACATTAGAGGACGGAAGCAATACACCAATCAGACCCCATGGTGGATTTTACGTTAAAATGCATCTGGATTCTATTTTGAAGATGGAATAGAAAATGTTGAGTATTTTAGGCAGAGGAACAGGAGCATGCTGGGAAAGGTGTTTTAGAAAAACCGGGATAATGGAGGTGTACAACAGTGGTGCTCGAAGCCGGGCAGGTGTGAAATCTCCTGGAGAGGTGGTTGGAATGAAACGGCTGGGTACAGAATCCAAGACTTCCTGTTTCTCTGTCTGGGGTGGGGCCCAAGGTTGGCATTTCTAACGTGTTCCTAGCTGGTAGTGATACTCCTGACCCGAGGATCACACTTTGAAAATCACAGATCTAAGGGATGAGCAGACTAAATGCAGGACGGGCACCTTACCAGGGCCGGTTAGCTAATGTTAAAGCACGAAATCCATCCAGCAGGCACAACAAAGCAAAACAAAAGCAGCCACAGCACAACTGACTCAGTTCCGTCCTACTGGAGTAAAGAGACAAATTTAAAAGGTCTTGTGGTAGCACGCACTCCTAATCGGTCACTGCGAGCCCCTTTTCTTCCTCCTTCCCCTCCTTGTCCTTTCCTTCCTTCATTCTCTTCTCCATCATCTGCTCTGAAGGGAAGTACCTGGATAGCAGTCCAGGAAGAAGTAAGGCTAAACTATACAAAGAAATGGAAGAAACCAGAGAAATAGGGTTACTAAAATAAAATTTATGCTTCAATTTTAATGATTTTGTGTTTTATGGCACAATTGTTTTTACATTCTTGTGGACCATCATAATATTAGGCATTAAGGCCTTTTTACATCATCATCTGGCTGTGAGTAAATGATCTGGGGGAAAAAAACTAAGAAAAAGTATTCAAAGAACTTAGAGGAGGAGATAAAGCATGACAGGTCATGGAACAGAAAAAATGAAAAGGGTAAAAAAATGAGAGCTGAAACAACAATAAGAAAATTAGATACCATAATTTATCATTGGTTTAGTAGGTACGAATGACAATGAAGATAAGGCATTTGTTCCTGAATATGTTTTCTCCCTGAATATGTTTTTTAAGAGGGGGTAGCTTTGCAGTTGTAGTTAGGTTTTGATCTGTTTAGGCCTTTGGAGAGGCAAGTGTACAAACTGGAAACTACTTCCGATGTATAAAATCCCTTGCTTTAGTGATTACCTAGTGAATATTGTGCATGCTTTAATTTTAGGTTTAAGCAGAAGGCAAAAGTAAAGAAGGAAAAAAAAACCTCAGGTGTTCCAAAGTCTGACACCCTGGTCAATAGCATGTAGGTTTCTGTTACCTTTTTTTTTTTAATTGCTCTTAAAAGGTGGTTTGATCCTGAATCTTAGTAAGTGTTTTGGATACAAAATATCTACTATACTTGATTCTGAGGCTACAAATTGGAAGTGCCCCTTCGTTTTCATTATTGGATGCACTTGATTGTTACTTAGTGGTCTGCTCTTCAACTGGTGGGTGTTGGGGGTTTCTGTGGGCATCGCCATCCTGCGGAGCATTGGCACCTTGGCACTGTGTTACGAAACATTGCTAGACAGGTAGCGTAGACCAACTTTTTTAAGTTTGTATGTAGGGCTTGCTTAACTTTCTGGAATGAAGAAACAAGGTACTACATTTCTTTTAACAAACACCAACAACACACAACTATTTCTTGATTACTCAGAACTCCTTATTGAATTATCAGTTTGATTGCCTTTTAATTTTGAAAATCTTGTCACTGATCCTCATTGACCTCTCTAGCCTTAAACTCTTTCTTGGATGTTCTTACCACCCCAACTTTCCACGAGGATATTCTTTTCTCCCTCAATTCTACATAAATTGCTTTAGTCATTTTCCCACATGGTTACATTGCAGTGTTTTTTCCCTTCCTGCTCCCACAGCACCCTATGCATTTCATTGGTAAAGGGATTGTAAATTCTTCCAAGGAGAGGAAATGTTACTGTGCACTTATTTCTATCTCTCTAGTAACCCGAATGTATTTATTTTCTCAAAAATTATTCCCTGTCTCTTAGACAAGGCTTTGTTTCTTCTTTTAGTATGCCTGCCTTTTACCACCCCACTGAAAATATGTGCTGGATATTCTAAAAAACTGACTTGGCATTTTATTGAGTTCTTGTCTGATCTGTAAATCATGTATTCAAAATAAAATGGGCATCATTAAATAGGATTTGAAGTAACTGAAAAATTGCAGTTGGTAAGGTAGAAATCACAATTTATCATCATTAATACTAAAATATAGCAATTTGTTTATTTTGGTGTAAAACAGTTATATATAAAACTAAACAGTGAATGGGAGTTCAATGTTCTCATAGTATCTGACTAAACACACAATATTTTGAGAGGCATTTCTTAAAAACCATTGCTGTATTAGGACATGAAATACAAATATATTTTTATATCCTTTATTCTGTTTCCAAAAATTCTCATTAAAATAAACTAGCATTGCCCCCTCCAACTTCTCTCCATTCTCCAAGAAGTGATTAAAGGTATTTTGTACACAGTATAATCTCCTGTGCCTACTACCCTTCTCAGAACTTTGCAGCTTGAGTGGATGGCATAGTCTAATGTACTCATCACTGGCTGGCTAGTACAATTTAATAAAAATAATAATTGAGCATGAATTTTCTTAAAGATCTTTTTATCTATAGCAAGGGCCATAGCTTCTGGGTTACACAGCCTGTCTTCTAGATTTATAATTCAATCTCCTGTTTTTAGTTCTTGAATGATGTAAAAAGGAGGCAAATACTCTAAAGGATCTTGTCTTTTCACAGTAGCATTAGCTGCTGCTGCTGCTAACATCATTGCCATCCATGTATAAGGATATAGCTGAAAAGACAGATTCATGATCAAGCAAGAGTAACTGTGAATCTAAAGGTTGCTATAGTGAAATTTAATCAGAAAATGTAAAAATAATTCTTTTTGAAAATCAGTGAAATCTTTCTTTTCAACATTTACTCTAAAATGCATAGACATACTACATAACCATACTACTGATTTTTTTACCTTGGAATTTATTCTTTCCTTGACCATTACTGGCAATTTTGCTACATTTAAATATGAGAACAAGGAAAATTGTTTAGCTGATGAGTTGAAAATTCTAGGCACTGAGGAAACTACAGCCACATTTCTCCTTCAAGCAGAGAGCACAGTGCAAGGCCGACATCCCCCATTGGCTAGACTCTGGATAACGGTACACTACAGACCTACTGCTGTGAAGAACAGATGTTGGCAGATGTTGAACACTTTGTGAAATGAAGCAGGTTTAACAAATGTTATATGTCTGAATTAAAGTTGTGGGGTTGCTTGGCCCTTTGCCCAGAGTTTCTCAGTGTTCTTACTGAACAGGTTAGTTTCAGTTTACTTGACCCTTCAGAGAAGAAAGTTAGCAAAATATTATGAGTGATTTCCAATCACAGGATCATGTTTATGTAGAAGGTAAATTATTTCTTGTGCTAAATATTTTTTATGTCTCAAAATTAGGTGGGGGGCATCATGAATACATGGCACAGAATCTGTCTCATCTGTTAGAGTCACCAGGTGGCTTTTACCTTGTACTCAATCATTCCTAGTAGCATCCACTTTCCATAAAGCAATTCAGAGAATTTTACTACTGATGCTTTCAACTTCATCTAATAAAAACAAATCATCCGAAAATTAAGGTATATTTTGTGAAGAAATAATTTCAGTGTGTTTCAGAATAGAATGTTCTTCTATTTGAACTCATCTGACTCCACTCCAGGAAGACAAACAACCCAATTCAAAAATGGGCAAAGGACCCAAACAGACACTTCTCCAAGGGAGACATACAGAGGGCCCACAGACTCATGAAAAGATGCTCAGCATCAGTAGCCATCAGAGAGATGGCTTCACAGAGAGATATCACTTCACACCAGTCAGAATGACCATCAGAAACAAATCAACAAACAACGAGTACTAGTGAGATTGTGGAGAAAAAGGAACCCTAGTGCACTGTTGGTAGGAATGTAGACTGGTGCAGCCACTGTGAAAAACAGTATGGCATTTCCTCAGAAAATTAAAAATGAAACTGCCTTTGTACCTGACAATTCCACTATTGGGAGTATACCCTAAGAACCCTGAAACACCAATTCAAAAGAACCTATGCACCCCAGTGTTCATAGCAGCATAATCTTACAATAGCCAAGTGTTGGAAGCAACCTAAGTGTCCATCAGTAAATGAATGGATCAAAAAACTGTGGTACATTTACACAATGGAATACTACTCAGCAGAGAGAAAGAAGGAGCTCCTACCCTTTGTGACAGCATGATGGAACTGGAAAGCATTATGCTAAGTGAAATAATCCAGGCAGTGAAGACAAACACCATATGATCTCACCTTTAAGTGGAACCTAATCAATGAAACAAATAAGTGAGCAAATTATAACCAGAGAAATTGAGATTAAGAACAAACTGACAGTGACCAGAGGGGAGGGGGAAGGGTGATAAGGGAGTAAAGAAGGGGAAGGGTTGTCAAGGAACAGGTATAAAGGACCATGGACAAAGCCAAAGGGAGGGTAGGATAGAGGGTGGGAGGTGGGGATGGGTGCCTTTGGGGGGAGTTGTGGGAGGAAAACAGAGACAAATGTACTTAAACAACAATAAAAAATGCAAATAAATAAAATCTTAAAAAAAAAAAGACGAAGGTCTCAGTCTGCTGATGAGCTTGCAGTGGTAAAAGTTTCTACATTAATGCACAAGAATAATTTAAAAATATATAAAATACTAAAGACATAAGCTTTGTAAGAAATATATGTGGCCATAAGCAGTAAAAACAAAGGAAAAGCTACAGCATTTTAGTAGGTAAATTTGACACATTATGCAGTACATAATTTATATTTACTCTTGTCAAATCATCTGCAAGTAAAAAATAAAATAACGAGAACTTTGATATTTTCTGTAGTTATACTCACATGTTTTTAGATGAGAAAAGGCATTTTAGATTTTATTTCATAAAATTCTATGTAGGTTTTAAAAAACATTCAAAGATATATTTTCTGTTATTTCTTAGGAAGTATGGAGTTATGGGGTAATTAATAAACATAGTGTGTGTTTATGGTCTTTTAGTCACTGTCCTTTTTTTACAGGAAGTCACATATTATAAATCAGGAGTCTCCATTTATTTTACATACACTTCTGGGTGTGTAGCTATATTCACATCCATAGCTGTTAACGATGCAAAACAGTATTTATACCCACCCTTACATGCAATCTTGTAAGAATGGTGACCAGAGTCCCAGAATTTGAATATTGTTTATATCCTTAGAGTTCATGTTGTCCATCTTTCTTATTTTACATAGGTGATGGCAAAACTAGTTTTTCATCCAGAGTATATACCTAGCTGTTGATAATAACACTTACAATAAGACACCTTTTATCGAGCATTAACTATGTGTTGTTGCTTTGCATTTACTTTTCTGATTTTTCAGAAGTGGAAACTGAAAGGAAAAAGAAAATTGAGTAGTGTTTCGAGTTCACATAGCCATTTCATATCTGAGCTGGTATAGTTGAACCTAGGCTCGTGTGACCCAAATCAACTCATTCTGCACCCCCACAGGGACTCTACTCATCGTGGTGTCTTTATAATGAAAGCAAATGAGCAGCCAGTCATTTTTCTACACTAGATTTTTACCTTTTTATTTATTTACTTACTTAGCAGTCTTATCTAAAGGAGAATTTGAAAGTAAGCAAAATGGGGAGGTAGGAAAACTTCTACTTTCATATTTCATATCTTCAGCTTTGTCACATTCTCTGCATCTTTCTCCTTCCCTAGAAATCCTGGGCGGAACCAGGGGGCTCTGGGGACCCAGGCTCCTTGACTTTGTGGTACCACTATGGCATCCCCTCTCAGCTAAAATGTTTAATGCTTCCTTTTATGTCTCCAAAAGCCTGTTCCTTTGTTAAAGTTTACCTCTTCTGTGACAGAAGACTGAGGATTGCACTCCATTTTCTAAGGTGACAGTTGACAAATGAATCCTCAGACCGGGGCTAGTAACTGTTATAGCTTAAGGGCTGTGTCCTTTCCACAGGCATATGCATTTCAACAGGATAATTGCAGAGTTACTTGAAAACTGTTGTAACCTTTTAATGATGTGATATGTGAGAATAACAAGGATTTAAGGGAGAGATTTTGGGTGAGGGGATAATGCATTTGCCAGACTCCTTAAATTTCACTACACTCACAAATAACGCCTACTCTAGGGATTTTTTTTTTAATGTTAAGAAAGTTGATGGCAAATGTATGTAAAATACAATGTTCTTTCCACAGCAAATGATGGAAAAAATCATTAAAATTACAATATCTTGGCCCTAGCCAGTGTGGCTCAGTTGTTTGGAGCATCGTCTCATAAAGCAAATGCTTGTGGAATCCATTCCTGGGTAATGGGTTGGGTCCTGGTTGGGGCACGTGCAGGAGGTGGCTGATCAGCGAGTTCCTTTCTTTCCCTTCATCCTCTTCTGTCCAAAACCAATAAGCATGTCCTCAGGTGAGGATTAAGAAAAACATCACGCTTAACAAACATAAGATTAAACTTGCAGTTTTAAAAGCTGTAATCAATAAGAACATTCACCTGTAAGTGTACCTGACACATAAGCCTAAAGTTGAACATCAAAAGAACACCATTGTCCTTGGCATCGGTGAAGAAACATAGGAAGTGATTGTCTGGAACTAGGACTGCAGTTTAATTTTCTGGAAGTGGTTTTATGGAATGATAAGGGTGAAAATTCTTTTCATTTTGCTTATAATAAATTTTTTCACTGTATGAAAGTTTCATTATTGCTTCGTTTAACAACCTGTGGTTAGTGGCTCATACATAATTAGTAATACAAATAAAAGTATTGTTACTATAAACCAACTGACTGATATTATTTATGCTGTAAATATTAACATCCACCTTGAAGAAAAGAATCAAGAATATTCTCTAAGGAAGTGATTCTCAATCACAGGTGCTCTCCACAAGAAAAATTACACCGAACTCCCCAGGCAGGGCTCCAGACACCAGTGCATTCAAAGTCTCCCAGCTTGGTTTCAGTGTCATGTCAGAACTGACAAACTCCAACATAGGCTACGGAGTTGATAGGATAAGTAGAGGGACTGACAAGTAGATCTTATTTACAGTTTAGCAAATATTTCTGGTGCTTGCCAATATTTTTATATCTCTTCCTGTTTCTAAACATATAGAGAGATTGTCTGTTGAACTTAATCAAAGCTGTCTGACTTGCTTCAGTCAGAAAAATAAGAGTGACAGCACCTGAAGTTAGGATTCTCCATATTCTTTTCCCTTGCTTAAATGAACCCTGTAGCCTTGTGTTAAAAGAGAGGTGCCACAAGAATGCCTAGAATTCTGAATGGCCTCGTGAATGTTAACTGTTCTTCTGCCTTTGCATGAATGAAAAATGGAACTGCATAATGTTAAACCACTGAGACTTTGGTGCTGTTTGCAAATCACTGTGGTTATAACAGCCTTCTGACTGACACACACGTTCACACGTGTTAATAACCCTCTTCCTCCCACCTGCTGCCATTATAATAAAGTGCACTGCTTGTCTCTAAGAGTCTATCAGTTTTTATAGTGCAAGTTACATGAGGAAAAGGAGCTTTTCTAACATGTTTTTGTTTGTTTGTTTGTTTGTTTGTTTCTTTGTTTCACTCACATAGCCCAAATATTTGGGCAGATTTAGATCTCATTAAATATTTTTGAGTGATTGAATGTTTTGTGTCTCATTGCCTTCATATTACTAGAAATTTATCTCTTCCATTAACATTTGAAATTGATATATTTCTGCGACTCAAGCCATTGTATCTTCTCTCCCCTCCATTCATAGCCAAATGCTGATGTCATGCAGTCATTTTTCACAACCATCTAAAACCCTGCCCACATCACTCTATTAACCTTTTAAGAAGTGCATCAGTAAAGACTTGCTTATCTTTACATACCATGGCCAGTTTGCACAGTCCTCACCTTGCTCAGTTTCAACCAGCAGAAGCCAACACTAATGATCGTTCTCTCAAGACATTCTCTTCCTGTGATTGCTGAAGCATTATCCGAACTATCAACCTCAATCTTCGGAGGGAACTTACCTGTTTCTTTCTCAGGTTTTTCCTTCTCTACCAACCCATTAAATGTTAGGATTTCTCAAGATTCAGCCCTCAGCTTTCTTTTTTTTCCAGGCTATTCTCTCTATAGGCAATTTACCTGGAGGCAGTTACTCCAAAATCCATTTTTCCAGCTCATATCTCTCCATGGAGTTTGATGTTTATTGAACTTTGACTATGCAACAGACTCTTATTATAAGCACTGGGCACATGGAATTATAACTAGCCAAAAATCATCTAGCTATAGTACATAGAGTACAGTGGTAGAAACAGAAGCTCATTTCAGCTGTGAATATTGCATTTATGATGCAATTACTTGTGATATCCCTCCTCCTCCATTTGAGTGTTAGTGCCTCAAAGGCAGAGACCATGTCTTACTTTTTCGTAGTGTTTTCACTTCCCAACATAGTGCCCAGTAGGAACTCAACACTGATTTGTTGAGTGAATGTGTGACTGAGTGCGTGCACAAATAGTTCATGCCCATATTTTACGTGAGAGACTACTTTAGCTTCATGGTGTACTCTGAATAAATCCATTGCACCCTTTTATAGTTGCTCTTCGAGGACACAGATACTTAAACTAAGAAATGGAAACAACTTCAAATCTTGCCTCATTTCCAACCAGAGTAATGTATTAAAAATATCAGCCACTTCAGATGTAAAAAAGATGTAAAGACCAGCATTAATATTAAATGTGGAAATTGCAGCGGTTCTGTGATCTTTTATTTGAGAATTCTAAAGGGTTTTATGAATATTTTTAATTGTCTTGATTTCTCTAAGTGAAAGCTCTTATTTGGAAATGATTGACGGAGATCAGACTGACATTTATGTGGGCCAACCACAACACAGCATTTTTGTTAGTTCACACTAGAAACCAAAGGTAAGATTCTGAATGCAGAAGTATCAATTATTTTTCAGAATAATTGTACGTTTAGATTACATTGGTTTTGCCGATATTGAAAAGAACCCTTGAAGTACTATGAAGCATTGCTGTGGCCACAAAGCCGGCCACATGTGTCTGTGCAGGTTGCAGACAACACACAGGCGTTTATTTTCCTGAGAGCTCAACGATGCACTCAGGTTAGTTTATGGGACATGTAGGAAGGTGTCTGGTTTCTGTAGGTCGCTAGATATTAAGAACTATTCCAAAAGGGTCTAATCTTAGACTTTGACTGTAATATTGACTTAAAATCTCTGAAGGTGCTTAAGCCATTGCATATTCGGCATATCTATGTCAGAGAACGCCAATAACAAGATTATCCATCTAAATTAACTATCTTTCTAACTCTCTATGTATCTGCACATATGTCTAAATACATATATATCTCAGGATGTAGATATATATCAAACATATAGTAACTATATCTAAAAAGGATCTATAACTATATATATTGCATCCATTCTACCATATCCTGGTCTAAATTAATATCTGTGAGTAGACTTGAAGAGTCCAGGACATTCCCGAAGGTGGTGGAAGGCCCTGTGGTACTTGGAAATGTGAACTGACGTTTCAGCCACAGTTGTCATCTATCCTGGGAAATCTTGATTCGGACAGAGTCTGGGAAGTTTTCTCATGTCCTGTGGGTTCCATGTGTGGAAACTATACACACAAATCAAATGCACATGACTGTTAATGGTAAGACATTTGCTGTTTTGTATTTATTGTAAAAATAGTTATTTATATTGTATTTCAGGTGAAATATTTGAATCTGAATTAAATTTACACCATTTGTCAGTCTAGCTTATTTTGTCATTTAAAGTCTCCAGGCACAGGCTGATTTGTTACTTAGGGAAAGTGAAAAACAGTAAAGAAAAAATATCTTAACAAAGCCAGTGAAAAGTTGTTCTTAGAGTCATTTAGCCTTGTACCAAAACCAAAAACCAGAAAAGCAGCATTATTTATTCTTTATGTTATGCCATTCACTTTTTCAAGAGTAGAAAATCAACTCAATTACATTAGCAAAAGCCTATTCCCCAAAGAAAAAAAAAACAGGCTAATAATCAATTTAAAATATTGATTTTGAAGAACTGCAACTATTTACTTTAATGATTCTTGAAATGGCAACATTTGCCAATGATAATTATAATTCGTCTCCTTTATTATTTTGAAAAGAAGTAACATTTTACAAAAATTGCACCTTCATATACAGTTGTAAAAATACAGGCGCACATTTACATATGTTATATGATATTTTGTTCATAAATCTTTTGCCAAAGTTTCTTTTTAAGTTTTCTTAAAAAGTTTTTATATACTCAGAGAGTAATGCAACCATCACTACATCAATTTTAGGACATTTATATCACTTCAAAAAGAAATTCTGTACCCATTAGGAGTCATTTTTAATTTCATTACGAATCCTGCAGCCCTAAGTGACTACTAGTCCACTTTCTGTATGTATCATTTTTTTTGTATTCTGGACATTTTATACAAATAGAACATGCAGAATGTAGTCCTTGTGACTGCCTCTTTCATTTACCATCATGTTTTCAAGATTCATGCATTTTGTAGCATGTCAGTACTTTATTAATTGCTAAATAATATTCCAATGTATAGCTATATTGCACTTTTGTGTACATGCATCGATGATGGGATTTTCAGTTGTTTGTACTTTTTTACAATTATGGATAATATTGCTTTGAACATTAGTATACAAGTTTTTGTGTGGTTACACGCCTTCATTTTTTTTTTTTTTTTGGTATGTACCTGGATTGGAAATAAATGGTAATAAGGTAACTTTGTTTAAACTTTTTAGTAACTGCTGGGATGTTCTCTAAAGAAGCTGCACTAGTGTACATTCCCACTAGCAGTATGAGAGTTTTGACCTCTCCATGCCCTTTTGAACACTAATCATTGCCTATGTTTTCATGATAGACATACTAGAAGCTGTACAGTGGTAGCTCATGGTTTTCATATGACTTCTCTGGTGGCTAAGGATGTCGAGCATCCTTTCATGTGTTTATTGGTTATTTATATATCTTCTAATTTCTCACCATTTTGTTTTGTAGTTTTCAAGACATCAGTTTTGCAGTTATTTTGTGACATTTATTCTTATTTTATTTTTAAGGCTATTGTATTATACAGTTGTTTTACGTGATGATTGTTTATTGGTAGTATATAGAAATATATTCGATTCTTATATATTGACCTTGTATCATGCAAGTTTTTGGACTCTTGTTAATTCTAGGGCTTTTTAGTAGATTCTTTAGCATTTTCTGTATATAAGATCATGTCATCTACAAACAAAGTTTTATTTATTTATTTATTTACAATGTGTATTTCTTTCATTTCATTTTATTTTTCCTAATTGATCTGGCTAGAACTTTCAGTGTAATGTTGAATAAAAATGGCAAAGCAGATGTCCTTCTGTCTTTCTGATTTAACAGGGAGAGCACTGAGTCTTTCACCATCAGGCATTGTCTCAATATATTGTTTTTATTCCATAGATGCCATATCAGGTTGGGTAAATTGTTTTATTCCTACTCTATGGAATATTTTTATTGTCATGGTCTGTTGTTTTTTTTTTTGTCAAATGCTTTTGTGCATATATCGACCATGTGTTTTATATCCTTTATTCTATTTTTCTTCATTTTTTGGAAGGCTTCTTGCATTTTTTTGTTTCCTTTATTCTAGTGATAAGATGTATTATGTTAATTCAGTTTTGGATATTAATTTAACCTTCTACTCCTAGGACAAATACTATTTTTTCATTATGTATAATCCTTTTTATATGTTGTTGGGTTTAATTTGCTTGCATTTTGTTGAGAATTTTGAGTTTCTATCAATAAAATATATTGATCTAGAGTTTTCTTGTGATGGTTTTGTTTGGCTTTAGCATCAAGATAAAACCGGCTTCATACAATGAGTTAGGAAGTACTCCCTCCTCTTCTGTTCTTGTGAAACATTGGCGATAATTTTTCTTTAAATGTTTAGATTATTCATCAGTTAAGTGATCTTAGCCTGAGCTTGTATTTGTGAAATTTTTAAATTATTAAGTAAAACTCTGGTTGTTATAGGTCCGTTTAGATTTTTTGTTTGTTTTAGTTCTGGAAGTTTAAGTTGGTTTGGGAATTTGTCCATTTCATCTAGCTTATTTAATTTCTTGGCATAGACTTCTCCATTGCAATCTCTTCATATACATTTTGCTTTTAAAAAATGGTGTAGTGCCCCCTCTTATTTTTGATTTTATTAATTTGAAGTTTTTCACATTTTATTTGATTGGTCTAGCTAAAGTGTTGGGATTTCTTGTTTTATTTTATTTTAATTAATTAGGGTGACATTAATCAGTAAAATCATGTGGGGTCCAAGTGTACATTTCTATGATATATACATAAGTTGTACATTTCATTATGTGCCGATCACCCAAAGCCAAATCATCCTCTGCCACAATATATTTTGCCCCTTTTACCTTTACCACCCCCCACCCCCTTCCCTCTGGTAACCACCATACTGTTGTTTGTATCTGTGAGTTTCAGTTTTATATCCCACATGTGAGTGAAGCCATATGGTGACTGATTTTTTTCTGACTGACTTATTTTGCTTAGTGCAATTTTCTTAAGGTCCATCCATATTGTTGCAAATGGCAATATTCATCTTTTCTTATGGATAAGTAGTATTCTATTAGTTATATATGTGTATATGTGTGTGCATGTATATGTGTATATGTGTGTGTGTGTATATATATGTATATGTGCACACACACATATTCTTTATCCAGTCCTCTATCACAGGACACTTTGACTGTCTCTATGTCTTGGCCACCATGAATAATGCTGCACTGAACATGGGGTACATATATCTTTGTAAACAAATGTTTTTGAGTTTTTCAGATAGAGACCCAGAAGATGGATTGCTGGGGCATATGATAGCTCTATGTTTAATTTTTTAAGGAATTTCCATCCTGCTTTGCATAGTGGCTGTACCAGTTTACCTTCCCGCCAGCAATGAATGGAGGTTCCTTTTACTCTATAACCTCTCTACACTTGTTATTACCTGTTTTGTTGATAATAGCCATTCTAACAGGTGTGAGGTGGTATCTAATTGTAGTTTTGATTTGTATTTCCCTAATAGCTAGTGAAGTTGAATTATCTTTTCATATATATATATATATATATATCTAAGGTCATTTATATGTGTTCTTGCAGTAGGTGTCTATTCAGGTCCTCTGCCCACTTTGTCATTGGATTGTTTGTTTGTCTGGTGTTAAGTTGTATGGGTTCTTTATGTATTTAGGATATTAACCTCTTGCAGAGCTGTTTACAAATATCTCTATTCAGTATGTTGCCTTTTTGTTTCATTGTCAGTTTCCTCTGCTGTGCTGAAGTTTTTTAGTTTGATATAGTCCCATTCATTTATTTTTGCCATTACGGTCAAATTCATAAAATGTTCTCTACAATCAAGGTCTATAAGTTTAGTACCTATGTTCTGTTTTATGTAAGTTATTGTTTCAGATCTTTATATTTAGGTGTTTGATTCATTCTGGATTAACTTTTGTACATAGGGACAAACTGTAATCTAGCTTCATTCTTTTGCATATGCCTTTCCAATTCTTTTACCACCATTTATTGAAGAGGCTTTTTTTTTTCTTCCATTGTGTGTTTTTGGGTCTTTTGTCAAAAATTACTTGCCCATATACATGTGGTTTCATTTCTGCACTCTCAATTCTGTTTCATTGGTGTGTGTGTGTGTGTGTGTGTGTGTGTTTCTGCCAATACCATGCTCTTTTGATTTTTGTAGCTCTGTAGTATAATTTGAAGTCAGGTAGTATGATGACTCAAGCTTAGTTCTTTTTTTTCAGGATTGCTTTGGCTATTCAGGCTCTTTTGTGGTTCCATACAAATCTGATAATTTTTTTTGTTTATTTCTTTAAAAACATCATTGGGATTTTGATGGGGATTATATTAAATCTGTATATTGCTTTAGGCACTATGGCTATTTTAACCATGTTGATTCTTCCAATCCATGAACATGGAATATCTTCCCATTTCATTCTGTCTTTTTCAATCTCTTTTAATAATGCTTTGTAGTTTTCAGCTTCTGAATGTCTGGAAAAGTCTTTACTTCTTCTTCATACTTAAAGGATAATTTTGGGGGACATATTATTCTTGGCTGGTAATTTGTCTCTTTCAGTAATTTAAATATTTGGTTCCACTCTCTTCTAGTTTGTAGAGTTTATGCTGAGAGGTCTAACAATAACCTAATGGTCTTTTCTTTATAGGTTACTTTCTTTGTTTCCTTGACTGCCTTGAGAATTATTTCTGTCATTAATTTTTGATAGTTTTAATACAGTGTGCCCTGGATTCAGCTAACTAAGTGTTCTGTTTGCTTCTTGGATTCAAGGATCTAGCTCTTTCCATAGGTTTGGGAAGTTCCCATCAACTATTTCCTTTCAATGGAGTTTCCATTCCCTTCTCCCTCTCCTCTTCTTGTGGTATGCCTATTATTTCCACTTCGCTCTTTCCGATCTAGTCAGATAGTTGTCATAGAGGGTTTTTTAATGCTTAAGTTCCTCTCTTCTTCCTCTGTATAATTTCTATATTTCTATCTTTGATACCCCTGTTTTTTTCTCCATCTATTCATTTCTAATTCCTATGATTGCCAGTTCATTCTTGATCTATTTTACTGAGTTCTTCATCTCCAGAATTTCTGTTTGGTTCTTTTTAAACTTTCAATGTCTTTGGTAAAGTATTCATTTTGTTTGTTGATTCGTTTTCTGAGCTCATTAAACTCCTGTCTGTATTTTCTTCCTTCTCATTGACTTTTTATCAGAACTGTGATCTTGAATTCTCTGTCATTTATTATCACATATTTCTATGTCTTAAAGTTTGTTTTCTGGAGATTTTTAAAATTTTCTTTCTGAGCTGCCTCACTGCTTTGGTTATTCATAGTATTTGATTAATTCCTTCTCTGTCTAGGCATCTCTGTGTGAGAGGCACCTCTCTAGCACATTAATATGGAGATGTCCTTCTACTATTTTCCAGTAGGTGGTGATGACTCACAAGTTCCCTTCCATTTCTCTGGCTTTTCAGGTGTGTTCTTGGGTAGGTGGTTTCCTCCCCTCTTATCTGGTCAACCTGATCCCAGGGCACCGACCATACAGGGGAATGTGATGAGTAATAGGGCTCCAGATCCATGAAATCCCGGTGTTATTCCCTGTAGCCAGATGCTAACATCAGTGTAATAATGATCAATGAATGTGGAGTGGGCTGGGGGAAACTGGCTGGCTTTTTTGTTGTTTTGCCCTCCCAGTAATGGTGACCTCAGATCTCTTTGGGATAACCCCCATTCCTTGACCTCAGGACCAGTCACAGAGTGCACCCTTTATGGAGGGAAAAAATGATTCTGTAGTACCAGTTCTTGAATTTGTAGATAATGTGCTCCTCAATCTAACACCAAGGGCAAAAAGAGGTGAGTTTGGGAGGTTATGGGGTAGCTAGGCTCCACGGTTTTGTATCTCTGTCAAATGCCCACTGGCCAACAGCTGCAGCACCACCTCTGTGCTGTGTCCTTGCCCAGGTCCTTGGGTTCAGCTCCAGCTTGTACATCCTCTGTTGCAGGAGTGCCCATTAAATCTCTGCCCCTCCCAGCTGAAGGGAGTGTCAGCCTGAATTTTCTCCTCACCAAGCTGAGCACCACCAGAAGCTCCTGAATGTAGAGTTGTGTCCCTGGCTTGTCTCAGCTTTTCTCCCTTCTCTCCTTCCCAGTTTGCTTCCACTTGCCCACCTTTAGATGTTTAATGCACAAATTTCTCAGGCATGTTTGTGCATCCGGTAGGGAAGGTTTGTGGGGAAGCTGCTCAGTTTGCTGAAACTGCAAGTGGAGAGACCAAGATCATTGCTCATTCCACCATCCTCTAAAAGTAGACTTTAAACTCTCTGATTAATATTTTAAATTGTATCTTTCTCTCTGGAATCTTATCACTTTTGCTTCATGTATTGCATTTGGGACTTTGTTGTTAGGTTTTCTATACTTATAATTGTTAGATTTTCCTGATAGATGGGCCTCTTTGTTTTTTATTATAAAATACTCTTATTAACTCCAGGAATATTTTCCATTTTAAAGTCTATTTTGCCTGCTGTGAGTATAGCTACTACATTTTTCTTATGGTTGCTATTTATATGGCATTGCCTTTTCCATGTATTACTTTCGAACTCTACGTACCTTTCAATCTAATGTATGTGTCTCCCGTAAACAGCAGTGTCTCCTATAAACAGATCATGTCTTTTTATTCAATTTTACAGTCTTTGACTTTTGCTTAAATTGTTTAGCCCTTAATATGTATCATTATTTTTGTTATAATAGCATTTAAATGTCATTTTACCATTTGTTTTATATATGTCTCATGTCATTGTTATTTTTCTATTCCTCCTTTACTTCTTTTTGAAAAAGTGAATATTTTTAGTGTAACATTTAAATTCTTTTAATGATTTTTACTATACTTAAAAAAATTAGTCATTGCACAATAGCTTATCATAGATATTAACTTACAAAAATCTATTTCACATTTACACTAACTTAATTCTAGGGAGACACAGAAATGTTCTTCCTATATAGTTCTATTCCTCCTGCCCCTTGTTTTGCTATTAGTTACATATTACACATCTATGTGTTTTACTTAATAATACATTGTTTTAATTGCTACTTTGTGTAATTTCATGTCTATTAAGAAAGTTCAGGAAATTAAGGAAAGCAAGTATATATTTATAGAGTTTGTTGTATTATAGTTCTTGTTTACCATTTTGGTTTCCTAATTGTTCCCGTGGATTCACGTTGCCATCTGCTGTCACTTACTCCAGCACAGCTTTCTTTCCACCTCCATCCTCTGCTGGTATTGTGAAATTCTTCACATTTTCATAAGTTGTAGCTCCAACAATGCAATGATAAACACATTGTTTTATATACTTATTTTAAAAATAAATTAAGAGAATAAACATTCATTTATATTGTCTTTTATAATTATATAATTACCTTTACTAGTGCTCTGATTTTTCATGTGGATTTAAATTATTGTCAGTCACTTGCTTTCAGTTTTAATATCTCACTTTATTACTTAAAGTTTTTTTTTGTTTTATGGATGTCTCTTCCTTCATTTTGAAGATAGTTTTGTTGGCTATAAGATTCTTAGCTGACAGTTTTTCTTCTTTTAGTACTTTGTATGTGTTATCCATTGTCTTATGACCTGCACTGTTCCTGATTTAAAATTATCTGTTAATCATATTTGGCTTTTTTTATATGTGACAAGTGAGTTTTCTCTTGTTTTATCAAAATTTTCTCTTTGTGTTTGGCCTCCAGCATATTTTCTTTGATGTGTTTAGGTGAGGTTCTTTTTATGTATATATTACTGGAGTATAGGTATCTGACAGTTACCTTTTTTGATTGTAAAGTTTCTGACATTAAAGTTTTGATCTCTGAGGCATCCATTTTATTTTATTTTTTAAAGACATACATCTCAAACATATGCCCGTTCCACAACTAGGTTAAGGCCCAGACTGCTCCACTCATATAGTTCCCATTTTTAGAAAGCCTTGGGTGACCTAGATAACTCGCTGCTTGAGTGACCCTGTGTTTTGCTTTCTACACTTTAATTCCTGCTCTTACACTTTAAATTCACCTATAAGGAACAAATCCACAAAACCCTGGGCACTCCACCCTTGACTCTGATAAAGGCTGAAGCCTAATCCACAAACATTCTCTACTCATTCCCTAACTGTGAGGCCCTGAATATGAGTGTGTGTGTGTGTGTGTGTGTGTGTGTGTGTGTGTTTTAAAGTCCTCTGATGTTTGTTGTTGACATGGACCTTACAATCATAATAAGAAGCACAAGGGCTGGTCTAGCCCAAAATTGGCTCCTGTAAGGAAAGTAAATGTCCGTGCGGGCTTTTCACATATAGTAGAGGCCCAGACATTCCTATCTGATAGCATTACTGTTGATAGGCTGAGACCAACATAAAACAGCTACTTGGGATTCATTGAAATTCTTGGGTGTTTAAATTAATGTTTTTAATCCAATTGGGACATTTTCAGTCATTGTTTTTCTAACGATTTTTCTGTTCCTTTTTCTTTCTTTCTGCTACTTCTAGTTTGTGTATGTTGGTGCATTTAACAGTGTTCTACATTTTTCTGAGGCTCTGTTCATTTTCTCATCTTTTTTTCTCTCTGTTCTTCAGATTGTATCATCTCTATTGATCTGTCTTCAAGTTCCTTAATTGTTTTTTCTTATGACAGTCCAAATATACTATTCATCCCGTCTAGTGACCTTTTTCCTGTGAGTTACTATACTTTTCAACTTCAATATTTTCATTTGGTTGTTTATTCTCTATTCAATGTGACATTGTCTTCATATCTTCCTTTTCTTTTTTAAGTCTGGTGCCTTTTAGCTCTTTAAACATATTTATAAGGGCTCTTTGAAGAAGATGTCAAATAAATGTGACATCTGGGCCCTTTCACAGTTCCTATTGCCTGGTGGTTTTCTTGGGTAGGGGCCACACTTTCCTGTTTCTTTGTATATGTCCTATCTTTTTCTGGAAAATGGACATTTTATTAATATAGTATAGTAATTTGGAAACTAATTCCTCTCTTCCATATTTGATATATTATGTCACTATTAATTTGTATGTTTAATGGCTTTATGTATATTTATTTCCTATCATTTTGTAATAAATCTCACAAACTTGGTGGATAAAAAGAAAACACATTTATTATTGTATTGCTTGGAGGTCAGAAGTCCAAAATGATTTTCCATGGACAAAAATCAAAATGACGGCTTGGCTATTTTCACTGTGGGGACTCAAGAGGAGAATTGATTTCCTTGCCTTTTATAGCTCTGGATTTGGCCTACAGTTTTTGACTTGTGGTTACCTTCTATTTCCATAGCCAGTGGTAGCTAGTCAAGGCCTTCTCATGCTGCTTTACCCCAACACTGACTTTACTACTGTCTCCCTCTTCCATATAGTGAGGACCCTGTAACTACATTAGGCTCACCTGGATAATCTAGGAGAATTGCCTCTTCTTAGGGTCAGCTGATCAGAAACCTTAATTCTTTCTGCACACCTAAGGCCTTTTTGCAATGTAATGTAATGTATTTACAGTTCCAACAATTAGGTTATGTCCATCTTTGTGGAGCCATTATTCTGCCCTCCATATTTGGCTAGAGTATTTTAGTGAAGTACATTTCTTTCTCTACATCATGAAGTCTCTGAAGTTACTCCTCAGGGGGAACAGCCTTGAGCTTGTGTATAATCACTCTAGATGACTTTATTTTGAATACTGGAAAACAGCTCTCCATAAATATCAAGAATCTTTTCCAATAGTTTACAGGCATTTCTCAATAGAGCTCAAACTAAAACCTAGTCATTTTGAGTTTTCAGTTCAGTGTATATTTTTCCTCATTAATTTGCTTTCCAAATATTTCCAAGTGAAGATTATAATGATGGTAGCTACATGGACTCGTCTTTCTCCAAGAAGGAATTGGTGTTATTAACAGGACTCTGTCTATGTATGTGGACTTACATACTCATTAGAAAAGGGATTGTCACAGCTAAATCTGTTTGCAGCCTAAGTGACAAAATATTTGTTTTAAAGGAAACTTTTTCACTGTGTTGGGTACTATTGGTTGACAAGTGAACTTAGAAATAATTTACAAAAAGACAAAAAGTTAAATTTATAGCTGTTTGCTCTGATCAAAATGTATTCTGAATATATTCCAACAATGGTGATGTTATCTGGGTTAATTTTTTTGAGGTAATAAATGCAGTTGTTACAAGGGCAATAAGAAAATGAGCATCTCTAGAGTATTATAAGAAAAGAGATCAAATTGGAAGACACTAAGTACATTGTAGGCACTGATTTTGTATGTCCACAAAATCTAATGTGTAATGGTTATTGAATAGTTGGGGGGTTGTGATAACTAGATATATAGGCACCTTTATAAATGTTCATACTGTTGTTTTTGCAATTCATCTATAAAATGTTATATAGTCCATTATATAAAATAGAAATTTGCCTGAGATATTTAATGATAGGTTGTATTGCTCAAATCTACAGTAAGAGCTCTGTACTCTTAATGTGACAATTTTGTGAAAATTGTCTCTTAAATGGTTTTTGTTCAGTACTGAAGGAGAGAGAAGTTTTCAAAGTATTATACCACTTATCACAGACAAACCTCACAGCAACTGAATGAGTTTTTAAATTAAAGAAACAACATGTGTATAGTTTCAGCAGCATATAGAGCTAGCATACAGTGGATAAATCAGGACTGTCAATAGCAAGATCTGATATATGAAGTGAAAGAAATAAAATAAGAGATAGTACCAAAGGAGGATAAATCCATTTTGAGACAGAATTGTAAATGAGATGGAGAATCTAAAAGGAGCCATGAAAAAGTCAAATTATTTCAGATAAAAGATACTGCAAAGAATAACCACCCAACAATCACATGAATTTATGAGAAGGCAGAGAAAAGACATGTTGGGTGTTATTTACACCTTAGCTCAATTGTAAACTCTTTATTGTATTAATCATTAAAGCTGTTTATTAGCAATACTAGTGCCTCGTACTTAAAGTGGTGTTTTCATTACTGAAAGAGCTATTAATAAAAAGGAGGCACACCATCATTTTGCTTTTTAAAAAAATTATCATATTTTCTGGACT